>PVKS010016683.1:0-43437 GCA_004027875.1 Aplodontia rufa
ATTACATTGTAAAGCATTACATCTTATCTGAATTTAACTCATGTTTCTAGACCAACTTTCTCATTGTCCAGGGTCTAGTCCCCACCTCCACAGATGAGTGGAGACAATCGACCCTTAGATCTCTGGGTTAAGCTGATTTTACTCATCATGATCTCTTCCATAACCATCCATTTACCCTCGAAGGCTGCAATGTCATTGTGATTCTTACTTTTTTAATGCATGAGAAAACCGGATATTCAGTCAGCATTACTAGATTATGCTGCAGTCACCAAAACCATAGACTCTTAGAGGCTTATGATGATAAAATTTACTTCTTAATGATATTTTTGAAGTTCAGCTATAGCTTTATCCATTTGTCTGTCTTCATGAAGCTTTGGGATCTAGGCTACAAGGAAAGGGCCACGTAGAATGTTGCCCTTTGTGGGGTAGAGAGAAAACATCAGGAGTAGAACCCTGAGAGGTGGCCTTTGAAGTTTCTATTTGGAAGTGACTCACTCATTCCTACTGGTATTTTATTGCCAAAGCAGTGACACCAAACTTCTGTGAGGTAGGCCTGAAATTCTCCGACAGAGCTGGCCAGGAAGAGAGGGTAGGGAAAGGGAATAAATTAATATACCCTGCCTTACTCGTTTAGTCTCTTAGAAGAGGATATGCAACTGAAGTAGCTGTTAATATTATATTAGAGGAAACTTTTCATATGAAAAGTTAATATGAAGATTTCATAAGATAACATTAATGATACATTATATGCCTTCTCGTTCTTAAGTAACTCAAATGGTTTATTACGTATATTCAGTTTAGTTAGGTCCTATGTCCTAATAAAAAATCCTATGACAATGGCTTTTAGTGCTCGGGCATGTTCTCCACACAGCATGACTCTTCTCTCATCCTGAAATGATGCCTTCCTAAGAGCTTCATAGTCTAAGAGCTACACCAGCGCTGAGACACGATCCTTTGATTTTACTTCTGACCCCATGCAAATTGGCTTTAATATATATCTTTGCTGCTCCCTAACAAATGCATTCTTCTTTAGGATATAATTGAATTCTGTCTTGTTCTTTTAAGCTTTCTCCTTGACTATCCATTTGGGTTTAAATGGGGTTAGGACTATGTAGGAATACCATTTTATAGACTGTTTTTATGGTCAAAACAAAAGGTGAGAGAGAGAGAGAAAACCCTATTCTGAAAACTTAGGAATCTAGATTCTAATTCTTGCTCTGGTGCTAGGTAGCAGCATCACTCTGGATTAAATGATATATTCTTGTGTGTGTATGTTGACTTTATTGAACTAAAGTATACTTGAAATCAAGAATACCTGAAATTCTGTTTTTGAATGCTTTTTCATGATTTTCCAATCTTTTCATTATTAGTAATAGAAGTACAAACTAGTATAAATGACCCATGAATTATCACAAATTTAAAATAATTAGCATCCAAATTATATATATACACACACAACATATATATATATACACACATGTATATATATATATATACATATGTTATATGTACACACACATATACATATGTGTGTGTGTGCGTGTGTATATATATATTTCTTTTTGGTGGTACTAATTGAATCCACAGGCACTCTACCACTGAGCTACCACCTCAGCTCTTTTTGTTTTTTGAGACAGGAGCTTGCTAAATTGTTCAGGCTGGCTTAGAACTTGCTTACTTTCTGCCTCAGTATCCTAAGTAGCTGAGATTATAGAAGTGTACTGCTATGCCTGTCAGCATCCACATTATAGATATAGAAATGAAGACCCATTTTTTTTTTTTGAAACAACTTTATTTAGTTTTTCACGTGGCCTTAGTTGTTCTAACACTCACTCAGTTGTGTACGTGGTGCTGGGGTTTGAACCCGGGTCCTTGTGCTTGCCAGGCAAGCGCCGAAACCGCTCAGCCACCGCTCCAGCCCATGAAGACCCATTTTTAAAATGGTCAATAGACTTTTCAGGCATTTGATTATGGAGAAATAATTTTTTAAACACCATCTAAATGTAAGTTAAAATATGCTGTAATACTGCTGAAAAGGACTCTAGGGTATTTCCTTCAAGTTTGCTTAGTCTTAATTTCTCTGTTGTTCTGTTTCTGTGTTTTCTGGGTCTGTTTCATTCTCTTCCTCTCCCTGTATTCTCATATGCATACCCATATGTAAGTTCAGATTTATTTTTTGCACCGGTAATTGGTACAGTGGAAAGAATGGAAAGTAGTGAGTAGATTTGAATACTGTTCAGGTGGTAAACTAACAGGTGCTGCTGGTGGATCGGCTGTTGTGATGAAAAGCAAGAATTGAGCATGACTCCTAGGTTTTGGTTTAGCTGGGTAGATTTGTGGTATTGTCATTTGCTGACACAAGGAAGGAACTCGGGAAAGGACATAGGATAAAAGGAGGAAAGAATGTTAATTTAAGCATGTTGAATTGAGGTACCTTTAAAACATCCAAGGGAAGTCATATTGAACATGCCAGCCTGAAGTTGAGAGGACCAAAGGTAAAAATTTGAGCATCTTCAGCAAGTGGTTGGTAATTGAAGCTGTGGAAATGGATGATATTACTGAATCTTTGGAGAATAAATCAATTACTCATTTTGGGAGAATGAGTCTGCAGAAGGAAATTGAAAGGGAATGACCGAAGAGATATCAGAAAGCCAGGAAATTGTGAGGAACCAGAAGCAAAAACATTATTAAGAAAGGGATGACCAGTGGTGATTGAGAGGACAAATAAAGTGAAGATTAAAACACGTCCATTTGATTTGGTGACAGAAGGTATCACTGATGATCTTTGCAAGAGTTGTTTTTTATTAATGGATTGCCCTGATATTTCTTCACCCCCAAATCCTTGATACTTCAGTTCATACTAAATGAAGTCTATACTTTTCCCTTTGGCATTTAAACTGCCCTTCATGATTTAATTGGAACCTAATGTTAAAGGATTATCATCCAGCTTCTGCATGCATACCTCAAATCTGAGCCATTTAAACAGACTGACCTGCCATTCCTTAAATCGTTGTTTTCCTGTGGTCTTTGTTCTTCATGATTTTTCCTTTACTGTTACTGAAATCTCACTGGTCCTTCAAGGAACCTAGTCCAAACAGTACCCTGTTGGTGTGTCATCTCCTGGTCACTGCCCAACTAGTGAGCTTTGAAGTCTGAACTTGTAAATGCTTTCTTTTCACTTTTCAGGTTATGTGTATCACAAGCAATCTCACATTTTACTTTGTACTTGATTCTTCTTATTAAGTTATTAGTTCTTGAGATAAGAGACTCATTTCACTATCATTATGGCTTTTAAAGCATCTGATATTTCCTAAAGAATGAATAAAATTTTGGAAATATGCTTCATGAAATATAATCTGCATGTCAATCACTTTGCCAGTACCTGAAGGTTCATTACACATTCATTTAGCCTTATCATAATTGTATGAGGTAGTTCTCATTTTACAGATGAGAAAACTGGTTTAGAGAAGCATATTTTAGAAATATATCTTTGGGATAGGATTTATTAATTTAAAAGTTAGATTATAAAAAGGAAGTGTGGGGCTGGAGCAATGGTTCAGCGGTTGCGTTGCTTGCCTGGCATGTGTGAGGAGATGGGTTCACACCCTACCAACAGGTGCACAATGAAATGTCAGAGCAGCGAAACCATATGAAAAACTAAATAAAATTGATTCTCTCTTTCTCTCACTGTCCCTCTCCCTCTCTCTCTGAAGTGTGTATGTGTACGTATGCACCATGAACATGAATAAAAATTTTAAATAGCCATGAATTGATTTAAAAGTAAAAATTGTTGAAATTTCTAAAGCACAGCTTCAGAAAAAATTCTTGATACATGTTAATTGACTTTTCCATTGCTATGACTTAATTAAAATTACTCTTAAGTTGTCTTAAAATTGAAGCACTGAACTAAAGTGTATGAACTCATTCTTTGTTTTCCTATTTCATTGCCTGATATAATTGTTAGGTATTATGGTGCTGGAAGAAAAATATACTAGTTTAGTGACTAGAAAGGACTAGATCTTCTATTTGCCTACCAGAAGATTTCCTACTACTTTTTTTCTTATGCTTTTTTTCCTTCAGTTCCTTTTAGTGTTTGATGTGTGCAAAACATTTTTCCCACATTTTTATTGGTACATTATAATTATGCATAATGGTAGGATTTATTGTTACATATTCATTCATGTTGTGTGCCAAGCATTTCTGTAGAGAAATACTAAGTGTGTACTGAGAAGAAAATAATTTTGGTAGGAGATGGGGACCAAATTAGGGAGTATTTCTTGAAAGCAGTAGTACATAAAAATCTTTACAAGATAAAGTATATTGAGAACAAAAAAAAAGAATAACTTTTCTTTTGCTTTCTTAATAGACGAAGAATGCTGTTCAAGCTTTGATCGATAAGCACCAAAGAATTCCAGGAAACATTATGAGTGCATTGTTAGAACGTTTTCATAAAAAACAGAAGGTCAACTAGAAGTTGATGTAATATGTGTATATTAATATTTTGTGTTTGTGATACTGTCTTCTAAGTTTTATAGGTCATATAATTAGTATTTTTAAAAAATCATGTTGATAAACATCTTTCTCAGAACTTGTGTGTTTAAATTGTCAATTTTGTTTTTGCAAAATCAGTTGTGTCAAATTTAATCTGCAACTGGTTACGTGTTTAATAATTCTGAAAATGATTATATTTCATTTGTAACTTCTTAGTAATTTATGGTAAATATGGATTTATCATGAAGTTAAGTTTTTTAATAACAGAAGTTTAGGTTAAGCAAACCTTCCTGAATAATGCATCTAATTTCTATGTCTGTTGTATTGAGCTAATTTTGAACGAGGGTATGAGCTATAAGTTTTTTTTACAGTTGCTTAAGTTAGGGGAAATAAAAGTTTTAAAATGTGTCCTTCATTCCTTCCCTTCATGACTTTGGGCAAGTCGTGCAATGTTTTTTAAAAACATGGTAAAGCTATGATAAGCAACACACTATTTTAAGTTCTTTAAATTTATTGTAATTGATAACAATTGAGCTGAAATTCAAATTGAATTAATTAAGCAATACTAAAATCCTCTAGGAGTTATATATGTAGCTTGTCCATTGTATGTTTAAATTATTCCTTCAGGTATGATGTTCAGTTGCCAAGCAAAATGAGAAAAATGTACTGTTTTTCAATTGAATAAAAACGAAATTAGGGAAGGTATCATTTCTAATTATTACTTCTAGTGTTTATTATATTTTTTAACAAGATCCTGTAAATAACTCTGTAGGGTGCATCATCAGACCCATAACATGACATTTAATAGAGCAAGGATAAAAATTATTGTTATGCTCCGCGTTTTGTGTTGGAAGCTGATTCTAGGCTGAGGAAAGCAGAAATAAAGCTCTGCTTCTGCTCAGCACCATGGTTCTTGCAGTTTGATTTTGCAGCAGTCACATGGCTTGTTTCAATAAAGTTACTTGAATGGTGAATTTATGTGAACACAAAGCTCCCTGAAAAGTTAATGGCTTTTGATTTGCTGTCTCCTTGAAAATTGATTTTAAAAAGTGTTTAAACAGAAAAGTATCTGAAATCAAATGCAGTATCTCCCTTTTTTAGATGTTAAAGTCTTGGTTTTTGTATAGATTTTTATATTTCAAGTGTATATTTATGATACAATGTGTAATATGTATATTAAACAATATAAAAATAAAAGTGAAGCTGAATTGCAGTTCATTGTCTTATGATATTGCATATGTGACCTTTTCTTACCATTTTAAACTGAGTTTTTTATTCTACACTTTCTCATCAACAGTCATTGTCTTAGCCACAATGAATAAGCTGCATTTTCCAATGTAATAAGTGCATTTCAACTTAAAAAGAGTCTATTTGCAGGGTGTTTTTAAATGCTGCTGACAGTGAGTAGTAGTGTTTGATTCAGAATTGGTAAGTATTTCCAGAGTAAATTAATAAATGATTATAAAGTGAATGAGAAAAATGTTTTGGCAAAACAGGTTTTAAAACTGAAAGAAACATCATTTCTTGCTAATGCAGCAAAAGTTCCTAAATTTATAGTATTTTAAGTTTTATGGCTTTATTAAAAATCTTTTTTTTTTTTTTAACAAGCAGGCGTCCCACTTGGATTGATAAAATCTTTATTGTTGGTATTTGAATTTAAATCTCATTTATGAGAATCAGGAAAACAGGTGTATCAGGGCATGGTGTGTGTTTGGGAAATGTTCACAGTCAGGGCCTCACAAGTATGAGGGCACTGTTTCCAGAAGATGAGTGTCCTACACTTTTAGGAGAAATTTTTCATACCCTATTTAAAGCACTTACATTTTTTTTAAATTTTTGAACAACCATACAAGTTTTTAACAAAATAATATGAAATTTGTATAGATTCTGGATATTACAATTACCCCCAGGAGTGCCCCCCCCAATACCCACCCTTATCCCTCCCTTCCCCTTCCCACAATATCTATAAAAAAGGATTATGTTGTATAGCATTACATCTTATCTGGATTTAACACATGATAATAGACCAACTTTCTGAGGGCCAGGGTCTAGTCCCAACCTCCACAGATGAGTGGAGACATTCCACCATTAGTTCTCTGGGTTAAGCTGATTTTACTCAGCATAATTTCTTCCATAGCCATCCATTTACCTTCAAAGGCTGCAATATCATTGTTTCTAATAAGCACTTAAATTTTGAAACAATTTCAATTTATAACTTCACATTAATAATACAAAGCATCCCTTTATACTCTCCCTCCAGGATGACCAATTGTTAACCTGTTACATTTGTTTCCTTTTCCTCACGCACTCCTTGCCCTGTCTCTCTTCATGTACACATTTATAAAGTTTTTTCTCCTGAATCATCTGATAATAAAATGCAGTTAGCATGCCTCTTCCTGTTAACTGTGAGATCATCCATTTATAGAACCACAGAACAATGATCAAAACCAGGAAATTCATCATTTGTATACCACTGTAATCTGCAGCCCATATTTAAATGTTACCAGTCATCTCAACAGTATTATCTATGTCAGTTTTTCTTCTTGACCCATCATTCATGGCAGGATCATACATTGCATTTAGTTTTCCTGTCTCTTTAGTCAACTTTAGTCTGGAATGATTTTTTTAGCCCTGATTTGTCTTTAATGATACTGAGATTTATAGAAAGGAGGATACATTTATTTTATAGATAAGCCCTCAGTTTGTTTTTGCCTGATGTTTCATGATTTACTTCAGGCCATGTATTATTCCAGAAAAATAGTGTAAATGATACTGTGGCTTCCTCCAGCATATCACATCAAGAGGCACATTTTGGTTTGTGTCATTTATAGTGGTGATGATTTTGATCGATTGGTTACAGTGGTGTGTGGTAGTTTCTTCCCTGTACAATTGTTATTTTTCCCTTTGTAGTGAGTAATTTTATGGACATTTGGAGATTATATACATATCCTTTTCAAACTTTCACTCACTAGTTTTAGCATCCTTTAATTCTTGCTTGAATATAATTATTATTCAAGGAATTCAAGGGTATAATTTTCAAACTCTAACTCTACATTTATTTGTTGGAAGCCTATATGGAAGAAGTTTCCAATTTCCCTTCTCCAACATTGTTATTATAGGCTGGACTTGGGTTCATCTTATATTCAGGGGACTATGCATATATATTAAGTAATTTTAATTTGAGACTCGTGTATTGTTTATAAAATTTACTTAAAATCGGCTAAAATATTCATATTTGAATACATGATTATTTTTCAAAAACATTTTTGTTACTTTTTAAAATTATAAAATAAATTTACCATTTTAACCTCTTTGTAAGTGTACTATTCACTGGTGTTCAGTCCATTTGTTAGGTAGCACCCATACATGGGTAGTGGGTGAAGAGTTTAAGAAAATACTTGTTATAGAACAAATCAGTTAATTAATAGCTTTGCCTCAGTGATACAGCAGGGTCTGACAAGATAGCCATTTCAGGACCCTGTCCTGATCATGATCCTATAAGCTATCCCTCTTACAACAGGAGGAAGATAGATATATTCAATTAGTGAGAACCAAAGGGCTAGGATACATTCCATTAAAAGAGCCCAATTGCTGAGAAATCTTAAGCAAGAAAGACATTTAGCAAAGAATGTGGGCTATCTCCAGAGAGACAACCCCATTTATTCTGGAGTGTTGGTATTTATAGAAGAACAGTAGGTAGCTGGATTAGAGGTGAAGTCAGGGCATTGACCTGATTTCCTCCCAGCTTTTCAAGCACTTGCCAATTGCCTTCCCATCAGGTTACTTGCTGGCAAGGATGCAGGGTCACGGCAAGGGCCAGGTGGCCTATGCATTGCTTGTTTTGCATTCCAACAGTTCATGAGTGCTTCTCTTTTGAGACTCAGTATGTCTTTCATTCTTTGTACCCCAAAATTCCTTTCTCGAATAAAGACATGTAATTTAAATGTAAATACATATATATTTACTATAGCATAATAATATTTTCAAGGCTCACCCATGTTGTAGCATTCAACAATTGCTTTTCGTGGTTGAAAAATATTCTATTGCATGTGTATTTTTATTATCCGTATTTTGATGGACATTGGAGTTTTTTCACCTTTTGGTGTCTTTTATTTATAGGAGTTCAGTTATTTTTCTTTTCACTGTATCTGTTTCTTTGAAAAATTGTTCTTTCATATCTTGTAGTTGCTCTCTTAGTTTTTTATTCAAATCTTTAAATTGCTTTTTTATTTCCTTCTTTAAATCTTTAATTCTTTGTTCATTTTCATAATCATGTTGTTGTTGCTATTCTTTTGGTTTTCATCCAACCTCTGATCTGTGGACTCCTGTTGGGGGAATGGGGTTTTGGGGGGGATTTGTCTGTCTGTTTCCTCATATTTGAAGGTCTTCCTACTCCTTAAATTGAAGCACATTCGTTTTCTTCTTATTTTGTGTGTGAGCTACTGTGAACAATTGTCTCATTTGTTTTGAGGATTTTCACTGGATTTGATGTCTGGGTCAGTACCAGAGGAAGGGGTCTGAGATCCATTTCTGGTTGTTTCTCTTTGGGTCCTTGCTGCTCGATTGTGGATTTTGTCCTGTCCCTTGCTTGGGTTGGGGTACTTTTGGGAAAGTTGAGTTGAGCAGTCAAATCCCTAACCTGTGAAATGTTAGTGTCTCTTAAGATTTCCAGCTCCTTATGACATAAGAGAAAACAATCACAATGAACATCCAGTGTGTACAATAACAGCATTAACTCTGTTACTTATTACCTACTATATCTATTACAATGTTAAATTCCACCTATGAGACAAATGGTAGAGTTAGCAATGACCTTCAGCTACAACGTTATTTAACCATCGCCTGCGTTAAGCTTAGAAGCATTACAATAGATTGCGTTTGTCATTCATAGTGGTGATTGTTACACAGCATTAATGATGGGGAGTTGAATTGTATAAACTAATTAGAGCTAAGATGTGGTAAGCTGACAGATGCCTGAGAGAGAAGAAAATTTTAAGAGGAGGTTAGAAGGGAGATTGTAATACCAAAGTGTGAGCAGAGAGAAAGTAGAGGAAGTGTACGATTTGTTGGTAAATATATATATGTTTAACATATATATATATATGTGTGTGTGTGTGTGTGTGTGTATATATATATATATATATAGAGAGAGAGAGAGAGAGAGACAGAGAAAGGGAGAGAGAAAGAGACAGAGGTACCAAACTAGAGGGAGGTAGAAGATGTATTTATAGAGGCTGGCTGATACCAGAGGAAAGTAGATTGTATTGTGACACAATACAGTCCAAAAGCCAAATATACTGATCAAAAGTCCAACCCTCAGCAGACAGGGCAAGGATAAACATTTTCATTGATGAAAATGCTTGGGATTGAATGGAATATAGAGAAAAGGAAGGAAAAGGTGGAAAAAGAGAAAAGAGAAAAATCCCAGCTAGCATGTTTATGTGTTTACATTCATTAACCAATCAACTTCTTCATATGGTATACAACTACACATCAAAATCAGGGGGAAAAGGATTCTTAATGAATAAATTGGAATTATGTCCACTGAAGTTGTTTCACTACATGTTTGGAGCAAATTTCACTGTCCATCTGAGTTTTGATAGCAGGGTCCCTCAGTCTGGATCAATGTGATCTCATGGTAGGGTCTTGGCAGGATTCTAATAGTGGATAACTGGGTGACAGGAAGTGTCTAGCTCTGTCACCTGAGCTTTGCTGGGTGGAGACTTCCCAGAAGAGCTCAGGTTCATGCATGCCTTTGCTGGCCACCTTTGCTTGGGATCTGAAACTCAGGAGACTTCTAGGACTGTAGGTATAGGGGAGTGAATGCATAGTAATATTTCTTCTGCTGCTCACATATACAGCCCCTCCAGATTTCCTGGGCTCAGACTCTGCTTTCTCTTGTGTGTTCCTGTCCTGCCATGAGCCCTCTGACTTGGGGCAGGGGAGAGAGAAGATGACAGGGTTGAGCTAGTCTCCCCCATACTCTATCAACCTAAATCCCCCTGGGCTAAGTGAGGTCTGGGCCTGTTCCACTCCCATTCTTCTGAGTTCAACCTCTGAACCATGGCAGGCTCCTGGGAGGATCGGGGAGTAGCCTACTCTGACTCCCTCCCACTGGAGAGTCTGCCCCAAATGTCCCTCCTCCTTGTTGGAAGCTGAGAGACACTGAACTCCCCTCACACAGGGGAGGTGCAGTAGAGGTGCCCCACGGTAGGCCCATTGTGGGGTTCCTTATCGAACTCAGTATCTCCTCCGCAGATCCAACCATATTTTATCATCCAGCTCCTTCCTGACTCCAGTGTAAAGGGGCAAAGGTGATCACTGCTGAAACCTGGCTGGGACGGATGCAGTCCCTCTTTTCCACTTGCTGCATCAAAATCTCTCGTTCTCTAAACATCTCTCACTGACTAGTGCTGTGCTCCAGCCAAGTTTTTTCCATACACATACCTCGCAGCAAAGGGGGCTCTTCCAACATTTTTTTTTCCCCGCCTGGGTCACAGAGCCAGACCAGAAACAGCTTCTTTGGAGCAGACCATCTTGGTGTCCCCTTTTGTAGTAAATATTGAAATTGTTTTGTTTTCAGTATTCGAGTGCTTTTTCAAAAAAGCTGTTTTCAATACCATTTTGTCTATTCAGAATTCCTTGAGACTCCATATGTACTTTAGGATGGGGTTTTCTATTTTTGCAAAAATAAAGTCATGGGGCTTTTGATAAGATGGCATTGAATCTGTAGATGGTTTTGGGTAGTATTGTTATCTTACCAAGATTAGATCTTCCAATCTATGAATGTGAGATTATTTTTCCATTTCTTAAGATCTTTATTTTCTTTGAAAAATGTTTTATAATTTTCTGTGGATAAATCTTTTGTCTCCTTGATTAAATTTATACTTTTTGATGCCACTGTAAATTATTAATTTTGTTTTCAATTGTTCATTGTGTATAGGAATACAACTTATTTCTGTGTTATTATATCATCAACTTTTGCTAAACCTGTAAACACTTTTTTTGTTTATGTGTAATCGATAGAATTTTCTACTTTTAAGACCATGTTATCTGTGAACACAGATAAGTTTACTTCCTCCTTTCCAGTTCTGATACTGCCTTCGATAGATATGGTGAAAGCTCACATTGTTGATTTTATTTAGTTACTTTTTAATTTTCAAAGGGTGCCTGCCATGTGCAGATGGAATGAAAAGAATTGTGAAAGTGGTCAGAATAAAAATAGAGTTATTTCTGTCAACCTTAAGAAAAAATTAATAATAAAGCTGAAAGGTGATTAAAGAAGTGTTCCTACACATGATTGCCTGATATAACTCACAAAAGGCTTCCAGAACCATATCCTTGAACAGAGATCCCTGCATCCAAACACACACACACACACTCTCTCTCTCTTCCTCTCTCTTCTATGAGGACATCTGCCCAGCAATTGTCTGTTCAGTCTGGGGGCTAGCACCACCCTTATTTTTAATCCTGGTGGCCAAAGGCTATTTTTTCAAAATACCTTATGCAATTATCTTCATTCTTGCCTTTAAAAATTTTCCCTTGCTCGAATGTCTTCACTCATCTGTGGAAGCTGGACCTAGACCCTGGCCATTGAGAAAGGAGGTCAGCTCTCGTGATTTAAATTCGGAAAAGTTATAATGACATACAACCTAAGGGATTTGTAGAGATGTTTTGGGAAGGAGGGAGGGGGAGGGATAAGGGTAGATAATTGGTGGGGGGCTCTTGGGGAGTAAATCTAATATTCAGAACTTATATTTTTCGTTAGAAGCATGTTTAATTGTTCAACAAATAAATTTCTTAATTAAAAAAAGTAATAACTTCCCAAGGGTCCCATTTGGGGAAGACCTCAGGGCACGAGTTTGCAGAGGACCATAGAGTGACAGACCATAGAGTCACAGAAGAGACTCTCAAACCAGACAAACTGGTGGAAATGCTGGGGAGTCATTTGCCCCAATTGCACTGTCATATTGTATGCAGGTATGAATATATAACAGCAAATCCCATCATTATGTATGACTAAGATGAACCAATTAAAATGTGGAAAAATAAATAAATAAATAGACAAAGGTTGAAAAAAAATTTCCCCTTGCTTCAACTTCTTTGAACATTCACATACTTCCTTTATTCTGGCATGTGTTTTCCCATGCAGTGCTATTTTCCCCATGCTTGCCCCTCCTTCCTTTTGCAATACAGCTCTATGCCCAAATAACTGTTATATACTTTGGAGAATTTCCCTCCGATTGTCATTTAGATTGACAGGACAGATATGAACAGATGAGTCTCTTCTCTGTTGTACAAACTGATTTCCACATACCAGGCTGACTTCGGCTATTGGAGTAATTTTGACATTCTAGGTTTTGTTTTAGATTATGATTCAGAATCTGTGAAACATTTCATTGGTTTTAGTCATCCCATTTAATTCACTCTATAGCAGTTATTTGCACATCTTATCTTTACCTCTTCTCTAATAAGAGGTGGGTACTTGAATTATTTTAACCTGGAAATTTGTATGTTCATTTCTAAGTGATATTCTATTTTGTTTTTACTTTTTAAATTGTGCAATAAATAATTTATCTAAAAGTGACTGTAATGTATATGTACATATTGCTTTAATTTTTCTTCCTTAGGATGTTTTTGTCAGACTTTAGTATCTATGCTGTTCTGGCTTCATAAAACTCATAAAAATGAGCTTTTCTAGACTTGGGCAGAATTTCTATGCTATTGGTATTCCTTCCTTAAACCATTGCAAGAATTTGCCATGACACAGTCTGGCCTTAGAGATTCTTTGTGGAAGGCTTTTACTTACGAGTTTATTTTCTGTAATAGATGCAGTTTTTCTTCTTGGTAAGATTTTCTGTTTCTTCTTGACAAGATTTGATGTTTATCTTGGCATTTATCCATTTCCCTAAAATTTTAAATTTATTGTCATGAAATTGTCCATAATGTCTTACAGGATTTGTAGTGATTTTCTCACCTTTCATACCTGGCATTGGTAATTTGTGCTCATTCTGTCTGTCTCTGAATGTATCTCTTTCAGTCTCTTTCTTTCTTGCTTTCTACCTTAATACCATAGGACAAGATAAGGTGGCCCTTAATAGTAAAGATTTTAGATGTTGTAGGGTACAAACTAATACTAATAGATATAGTGAGGTTCAAAGTCTATAAGCTGATCACTTTGTAAATTAATTTTTTAATATTTTAATCAGCATTTGTTTTAAAGTATGCATTGTATGTTCAAACATCATTATATGCCAAGGGCTTAAAACCTTCCTTAAATAATCAGATCAAAATATTTTAGACTTTGCAGGCTGTGTTAGTCAGCTTTTCATTGCTATGAAAAAACACCTGAGAACATTAACTTAAGATTTATTTCACTCATGGTTTCAGCAGTTTCAATCTGTGGTCGATTGGCTCCGTCGTTTCAGGGCCTGTGGTGAGGCAGTACATGGTGATGAAAAAGCATGGTGGAACAAAGCTGCTAACCTCGTAGTAACCAGGAAGGAAGGAAAGGAGGAAGGAATAAGAGAGGGAGAGAGGAAGGTGTGTGCCAGGGATAAAAGCCTTCAGGGGTATGCCCCCAAGGACCTGCTATTTTCAATTAGCTCCTAACTCCTACAGTTCCCACCTCCTCCCAATAGTCCATTTGGTTCTTTCTTTTTAATTTTTAATTTATTTTTATTAGTTGAAGCATTCCTTTATTCATTCCTCCATTTATTCACTCAACATAGCCTCCTTTATATGCAAATCTTCTTAAAAATAAAAATTGCATATATTAACTTATACAACATGATGTCTTTTTTCAGCTTACAAAATGTTATTTTAATTTGATCATGCCATTATTTTTGTCCGACATAATCTTGCATATTGGAGGGAATCGTTACATATTCCTGCATACATGGATATTGACATAGTAAGTTAAGGCTGATCCCAGTCCAGGATCTCCCCACTTCATTCCCCAATCTCATATCTCCTTGGTAATACTCCCGTGCTGTAATTGGAAATGAGCATATACATGTATATTAATTTTTGAAATTTCTGAGTTTCTCTGTCTGCCTGCGTATAGTTGGGCATCTCATGGGAGTTGAGTGTTCTTAGTTGTATTGATAACCCCCTTCATACCTCCCTCCCCTCTCTGCCTCCATCCCTTCTCCCTCTACCTTCATTGTTGTGGTTCCCCTAGCTTATGTGAAATTTCAACTATGGTGAGTTTATTACTTAAGCTTAGCTAACTTTCATCCTGTGTTAGAATTTACTCTAGCTTCTACATACGGAAGAAAACATTTGGCCCTTCAGTCTCATTTGGGATATTTCACTCAGCATGATTTTTTCCACTGCCATCCATTTGGCTGCAAATGACATGATATGGTGATATTGTTTTCTCTAATAGCAGAGTAAAACACACACACACACACACACACACACTATAGTTTTTGATTCCACTCATCCTCCACTCCTCCAGCAAAGGGCATCTGAGTTGGTTCCATAGTTTAATTATTGTAAATTGAGCTGCTATGAACATTGATTTAGCTGTGTCCTGTAGTTTGTTGATTCTAGTTATTTTGGGAAGATACCCAGGAGTGGGACAGCTGGGTCATAAGGTGGTTCTATCCCTAGTTTTTTGAGGAGTCTCCACACTGCTTTCCAGAGTGGCTGTACAAGTTTGCAGTCCCACCAAGTGTGTCAGTGTTCCTTTCTCACCACAACCCCTCCAGCATCTGTTATTGGTCATAATCTTCATTTTTGCCACTCTAGCAGGAGTGAGGTGGAATCTCAGTGACGTTTTGATTTGCATTTCTCTGAATGTTAGTGATGTAGAACATTTTCTCATACATTTATGGGCCTTTTGGACTTCTTCTCTTGAGAAGTTTCTGTTCAGTTCACTAACCCATTCATTGATTGTATTATTTGTGGTATTGGTGTTCAGTTCTTTGAGTTCTTTGTATATTCTGGATATTAGTCCCCTATCAGAGACATAGCAGGCAATGATTTTCTCCATTCTCTAGGTTCTCTCTTGACCCTCTTGACTAATTCTTTAGCTATGCAGAAGCTTTTCAGTTTAATGGCATCACTCTCCTTTATTCTTGACTTTAATTCTTGCGCCATGGGAATCTTGTTAAGGAAGGAATTGTCTACACCAATGTGGTGGAGTATTGATCCAATTTTATCTTCTAGCACTTGTATAGTTGCTGGTTTAATTCCTAATTATTTGTTCCATTTTGAGTTGATTTTTGTGCAGGGTGAGAGAGAAGGATCTAATTTCAGTTGTCTGTATGTGGCTGACAAATTCATCTAGCACCATTTGTTGAACAGTCTGTCTTTCCTCCATGTTATATTTACCCTCTTTGTCAAATTTCAGATGGTTAAAGACTTGTGAGTTTCTCTCATATCTTCTATTATTTTCCATTGGTCTTCATGTCTGTTTTGATACCAATACCATGCTGTTTTTGTTACCATAGCCCTATTAAAAAGAAAAAAAGGACTGGTATAGTGCTATAGCATATGGCAATTATTTGTCAAATACTCCTTGGGCACTTAAAATGTTTCTTAACACTGTCAGTGTTGAGTAACATGTTCTATATATGTTATTTAGATCAACTACATTAATTGTGCTATTAGTAGGTTTGTTTACTCTTTACTTTTGGTCCAGTTTGCCTTATATATCTGGAAGCTATATATATAAATGTATATATATATTTCTGTTTTAAAAGAGAGAAAGAGATAGTGAGAGAAATAAAGAGAGAATCAATTTTATTTAGTTTTTCAGTTGGTTTTCATTGCTTTGAGGCTTCATTGTGTATGTAGTGCTGGGGTTTGAACTCGCATACTTGTGCATGCCAGGCAAGCACCATAACCACCAAGCCACCACTCCGTCCTGAAGCTCTGTTTTTAAATGTATATACATGGAGAATTTTTTTTACCATGCTGGTGAATTGATTCTTTTAAATATTATTCATTATCTACGTAGTAGTTCTTCTCCTATAATTGAGTTTGCAATTAATATAGCTGCACTATCTTTCCTTTGGTTAATATTCACTTATATTTTCACTCTTTATCATTTAATTGTTCTATATCCATGTATTTATGTTATGTTGCTTGTAAGCAACATAGTTGGGTTTTATTTTATAATTGTCTGACCGTCTGACACTTTGGCAACCTGTATATCATTTCATTTTTTAAAATTTAGTATAATTAGTGATATATTTGGGCTTATGTCTGTGAAATTTTTTTTCTTTAAAATTTCCCTCCTGTTTTCTATTATTCATGTTTTCTTCTCTTTATTTTATATTAATTATTTTTCTTCATCTACTTCATCCCTTTTCTGTCTGTTACTTTCTTCCAGAATAAGTTAGACCTCGCCCTCACTTAGTCCTTCATGCTCCTTATTTTCCTTTCATATTTTCCATCTAATTTTTTCTCTGCTCTTCATTCTGAGTAGTATTTTTCCCTTTTCCTTTTCTTTTGTTCTTTTTTTGTTTGTTTGTTTTTCAGTGCTGGGGATTGAACCTATAGCCTTGTTAATGCTAGGCAAGTACCCTACTGCTGAGCTATATCCTCAGCCCATTCTTCAGATATATAATCCATTTTCTTAATTTTTAAAAAAAGTATCAGTGTCTATTTTGCTGTTTAACAAATCCGTTGAGTTTACAACTTCAGTATTCTATTTTGCTTTCTGTTTTTTATACATTCCATATTTTTTACCTTTTTTTCGAAAAATTCTGCTTGACCAGAATTTATAAACTCCAATTGCTTGATCATATATTCTAAAGATTTTCTTTAATTTTTAATTAAAATTTTATTGATGTGTTATATGTAATAGCATAATGTAGTATTATGTTATATTCATACATGCATGTAATGAAATTTTATCAATTTCTTTTCCCAGTGCCTTCCTCCCTCCCGCTGAATCACTTGCTCTACTCTACTGATCTCCTTTCTGTTAGCATTATTATCCTTAGTGCATTATATTATATATAGAAGTGAGATTCATTATATGATGTTCACACGAGAGCATGGTAGATTACTTTCTCTATTACTTCCCTACACATTCCCCTCCTCCTTCCTGCTTGATCCCCTTCCTCTTTACTATTGATCACCCTTATATTATTCTCTATCTCTTTCTCTTCTATGTATAAGAAAAAGCATTAAACACTTGACTTTCTGAGTGGCTTATTTCACTTAGCCTGGCATTCTCCAGGTCCAGTCATGTACCAGTGAATGATATAATTTCATTCTTTATGGCTGAGTAAAACTCCATTGTATATATAAATCACATTTTCTTTATCCATTCATCTCTCAGCTGGCACTGGGCTGGTTCCATAACTTGGCTATTGTGAATTGTTCAGCTATAAACAATGCATGTATCACTACAGTTTGCTGATTTCATTTTCTTTGGATAAATACCATATTTTATTTAGTGACCCCTTAATATGTTGAGAATCCCCAATCCTGAAGTTTTTGAATGTCTGATTCTATTATGTGTTTTATTTCCTTGTTGTAGCTCAGTGTTTCTGAATCGGTTTGATTTTTCCCTCCAGAGGCCATTCAGCCACATCTGAAGACATTTTTGATTGTCACAGCAAGGGAAGCAGGATCAAACTGGTATCTACTTGTTATTGGCCAAGTGTATGCACAGAACCACTGCAGCACACTGTGAATTGTCCCACCTAACATTGCCAAGGTTGAAAACTTAGAATATGTTGCCTCCTTGAGTGACTTGTGCTTCTGAATGTGAGCTTATACACATTGGAATTTTGTCTAAGGGAATTATGATTGGTATAGTTTAAGTTTATTTTTCACCAGAGATGATTAGTTTCTGCCAGTTGACTGAGGACTCTACCATTCTAGAACAACTTTAAATTCATTTCTCAGCCCAAGGTTTTTTGGACTCCAAGTAAAATAACAAAAACAATGAAGGTCAATTACTGGTTACCTGTTACTTTAGACAGTTTTTGTTTTGTTGTTGTGGCCAAGAGATCTGATAAAAATAATTTTAAAGGAGAAAAAGTTTATTTGGTGCCCATGATTTCAGAGGTTGCAGTGCATAGATGGCTGAATCCATCGCTCTGGGGCCTGAGGTGAGGCAGAACATCATCACAGAAGAGGAAAGCAGCTCAGGACATAGCCACCAGGAAGCAGAGGGAGACTGAGATCACCTCATCAAAGACAAAATATATACCCCAAAGGCACATCCCCAGCAACTACCTTGTCCAGCTACATGCTCCTTGCCTACAGTTACCATCCATTAATCCATTCAAATGGACAAAAGCACGGATTAGGTTGAGGTTCTCAAACTCGATCTTTTGACCTCTAAACTTTCATCCACTGTCACACGCATGAGTTTTTGGTGGACCGCTCATATCTAAACCATAACACATATCCTAAAGGAGTTTTCCCCCCAGCTCTTAGCATCACAATCAAGACAAGATGAGTGTCCCTTTGCATCACAAATGTGTAAGGCTATTCTCTCTGTAGCTGTTTTGTGGAGAAAGTCCTGTTAGCTTTCTGGTGGGAGACATCTAAGTTTTATCTTGTGCCTATGTAGTGATGAAAAAAGATACTAGTGGGCTTTGGTTTGATGCAGAACAGATAGACCTATAGTCTCAAAATGTCTGTCCATAAACTTACTCATTACAAAGGGAAAAATGCTAATCTTATGGGAAGGAAACTTGCGCTCACCATCTTAACCAACCAATCAAAGTTATCCACTGAGGATGGGGTGGCTAAGGAGTAGCCTCACTATTTGGGATATAAATTTGCAATTAATCCCCAGTTTTCAGAACTAGTGTCTCTCCTCCCCACAGGAGGGAGTGCACCGAGTGCCCCATGAAGAGGCTCCCTGATTCAATTTCCCTAGGAATCAAATCTCATTTTTCCTTTCCAGGACTTTAATGAATCCTCCTCTTCTGACCATACTCCTCAAGCCTACTTTCTAAGGCACCTGGGGTCCTGGGCCTGACCTTTCTGGTTTTTGCTGTGGGACTTGGCTGGCTTTTATTGGCATCATTCTCTAGGGCATCTAAGTCTCAGGTTGATTTGCTGCTCCGTTATCCTCTTGCCACTAAATTTGTGGATATAGCACTTCCACTGACGTCTCCCATTTTCTTTGCCTTCCTTTTGATACCGAAAAAAACATTTTGTTACTGTCATTTTCCTGGAATTTTAAGTGGTAGAGAGGATTATGAATTAATCTGATAGTTTTAAGTGCAGTGAGGTCTGGAGATTCATCCTTTCAGAATATGTCTTCAATCATGCTTTCAGGAAATACAGAATTCCCAAAAGTACTCTCCAACTTTCTAACATTAAATTATGAGATCCCAACCAAGATCATAAGATCCTAATAATATTGGGTCAGATGGGGAGAATTGTACCTTAACTTCTCTTTAATTTATTTGAGATTTTAGCAATCCAGGTAAAAGATGCTGAGAACCTGAATTTAAACAGGTACAGTAAGTACAGACAGAAAAATCATATGAGATAGACTAAGGATGAAGAAATTATAGAAATTACAGATGGAATGATGGAGGATGTATCTGGGTAGTCTTTATGGTTACTATTTATGGAAAAAGGCACTGTAGGAGAAAGAACTGATGTGGGTGTTTTATTTTATTATTTTTTGTGGTACTGTTGATTTGAACCCAAAGCAGCTACCACTGAAATATATCTCCAGTCCTTTTTTACTTTTCATTTGGAGATAGGGGTTCACTAAATTGTCTAGACTGGTTTCAAACTTGCAATCCTCCTGCCTCAGTTGCTGGGATTATGGACATGCACCACCACATCTGGTGATTCAGGTATTTTAAATGTAGTTTTTTATTGTTCTGTTATGGAACATAGAAGATGATTGTCATTGAGAAGACAGTTTGTTATGCTCTAGATCCTGAGAGGATGGAGGACATCACACAAAGGAAAAAATACAGAATTTAAAACACTGAATTTTGAAATCCAAGAAGGGTCTTCACACTTCCCAACCATTATCTCTTCCTTCATAGATGAGAGACATGTTTTTGTTTTTCAAATAATGTCTTAAAAAGGTTAGTAGGAGAATGGTGGTGGTCTATGCATTTATTTTATTTCATTATTTTATAATGAAAGAAAGAATGTCTATTCAATGACTGCACACTTGTGTGTATGTGTATAGTACTGGGGTTTGAATCTAGGGCCTACTGCATACTAAACAAGTACTTTATCACTGAGCTATATCCTCAGTCCCTAATATTCAAAATTTTTTCAATTTACTTATTATTTATTTATTTATTTATATATTTATTTATTTCTGTAGTACTGGGGATTAAACCCAGGGGATTTTAATGTGTTCATATTCCATGGAAGTAAATCCTTTCCATTGCCACCAAACTTTTGTAAGACCACTGAACAGCCTGGTGCGAATGATATGTTTGGAGATAGGGGTTAGGGAGAGTTGTTTGTTTTGCTGTGGAAATCAGGGAAAGAGGACAGGATTTATGTTTAGGTGGGTGGGAGAAGAGATAAAGGAGTGTAGTGGTGGGGCGGTTCCTAGGCAATTCTTGAACTGAATTCAGCAGAAGCTAGTCTGGAGACTATGACTAACAAACAACTGTTTTGCTCCTGGATATTTATAGAATTTGGTCCTACTTAACCAATCCAGCAACGCTGCAACATAGGTATTATTGATATCTCCATTTTGTAGATGAAGAGAGAAGTGTAGAGTGTATATAACTAGCTGAACCTTGGTATTGGAAAAAAGTAGACTTGGGATTGGAATTTGCTGATTCCCCACACTTAACAACTGTGCTATATTCCCACATCCTCTATCACCTGTATTAAATGTTCCTTCTGGAGTTCATATCATAGTCCCATATAACTGGTCTGGTGTTGAATACAATAGTACTATACCTTCTCTTGACCCAGAATCAATGAACTCAAGATTTCATTAACTACCTAACACATTTGGTTCATATGGTGTCTGGAGCTGAGGTAAAAATCCCAGATCTTTTCATGAGAAATGGTTTAAAGCCACAGGTGATCTGCACAGAGGAGATAAGAATTCACTGCTCTGAGAAATGTTCACTGGATGTTGGAGCCACTCTTTCCTTCTCCAGGAAGCCGAGGTGTGTTAAGTGATGCTGATCCAATGTGCAATCCCAGGGGTGGCCTCATTGCTGTAAAGGCAATTTCAAATGGATAATTTTGGCTCAGGAGATGGAAAGAGAGGTGGACTGGTTCTTCTGAGAAATCCCTTATTTTTTCTGGGAAAATTGCTAGTAACAACCCCTTCTTCTTTGTTTGTGCTTATTGCACATGGATAGGAATCTGGTGCTGTTGTGGGCATGTTACTCTTGGGCTGGAGTAAAGTCTGCATTGGAGTAGAGATTTGCAGAAAACTAAAGACAAGGCCATTAGATTCATTAGACCCTCAATGACATTGTACATCTGGACTTTAAGTTAAATGAGCCAATTAATATCTCTCTTTTAAACTTAAGTTTGGGGAGGGGGAGGGGGGAGGGTGTATGAAGAACTCATAGGAGTCTGGAGATTGGGAAAATGGGGGAACCATCCCAGAAGCCGATGTCATTCCTCCACGAGCTACCCATTTAACGCATGAGTTCTGGGGGCAACTGCAACAGGTAAAACCCAAGGTGGTCATCCATGTTTTGGCATTACCCCTGGATAACAAAGTTTATATATATTGATTGCTATTGTTTTGATAATGTTTCCTGCTCAACTGTATCTCTATATACTTCTAATAAAAAAAAGACATCAATAATAAAACATCTGAAATTTAAAAAAAATAAATAAACTTAAGTTTGTCTTTTTTTTAGTACTTGTTGTGCATGTACCTTTGCTGGAGGCAGATGAGGGACCAGATGATGTAGCACGTAGTTTATTATGCGTTAGTTCCCTTTCTTCCTCCCAAGGGAAGGTAACATGCATGGTGGTTATGTATATGAGCTTTGCGCTTCAAGTTTCCCAGATACTTTCCTGGCTCACCTCCTCCCAGTGTGTGACCTTGAACAGGATTAGTTGGCCTTCAAGCCACAGTTCATCTCTGTGAAAAGCAAAGGTAAGGAAAACTCCTGTCTCACGGATTTGTTGAAAGGATTAATGAAGTTATCCATATAAGCGGTTTAGAACCTAATATCTTCTAGTTGCATAAAACACCAGGCAAACAGGGTGGGACCTGACTCATGAGCAACACGTGGTATTCAGTAAATTTCAGCTATTATTATTTACTTTCCTGAGGGTGTGTGCACATGTGTACAACCTAACGGTTGGACTTATATAAAATATTTCCACTTTATCCCAGTTGAGTGTTAAGTTCTTTATTTCACTCCATCGTTCTAAGCTGTAAAATGATCTGTTATCCTCCAACATACTAATATTTCTTTTTAAATGTAATTTATTTATGTACACATATATTTTAACAGCTTTGTGGATATATGTGATATTTCCTTAAGTTTTAATTCATCTACACATTTTAATATGCAAATCTTATCTCCAGATTAATCCAGGTCATTAGTACACCAGTTGGTGCAGCCCTTTCATTCTACCTTCAGAGCTTTTCTTTCTTATTTTGGCCCTGCCTGATTCAAGTACTCGTATCCTATTTCTCTCCCTATCCTAGATACCTAATTCCCCCCTGCAGGTTCAATACTTCCTAGAATCCACAGGGGAGTGGGAAAGGCAAAAGAAAACTAACATTTATTAAGCACTTACTGTATGCTAGACTCAGTGCTAAATATTTTATGTTTTATGCCTTTTTAATTCTAACTCTAAATGTTATATAATGATAGATGAAACTTGAAGCTCAAAGATGTTAAATTATTGCTAGCAACGAGTTGATGATTCTGCAAAAGTCCAGGCATTTCTCATGACCTCCAGTGTTGTGTTTATTCAAGTCATGCTGATGGTCTCAGAGGATTGTAGGCAATGTTTCTGGGTGCAATAGAGAGCCAGAATTAAGTTGAATTAATTGCCTGCTACAGCATGCAGTCTGATCCCTTTTCATTCGAAGCACTCCTTCCTCCAGCTGCTGCAGGCTCAGAGCTGGGAATGTACCTCACCCTGCCCTCTGCCCGGGGACTGCTGCATTACCTCAGGATACAGCCTTCTCAGGGATACAATTCACAACCAGTGACCTGCCGTTAGTGGTTGGAATTTGGACCCTACCTCAATTCAAGTTATCTCTAAAAGGTCACTCTGTTCCAGACCTCCCTTGGGATTAGCTGAGGCCACTTGCATCTGTATTCCAGTCCAGGGTGTTTCCTTCCCTCCTTCATGATCCAGACTATAACCCCCTCCATGCCACCCTTTACATCAAAAACAATCACACTGCTTGCCCAGTTCTGGGAATACATACTACCTGTAGATCTGACCCAGGCTCCCACCTAGTTCTGATGGTCGAATCCCCTACACTGAGTCCCTTTGTCATCCCTCGTCTTTAACCCCAAGCATCTGTCTGTCCATTGTGCCCACAGCTGCTGTAGCCATGAGTATTACCTGTTCCTAGGCTCCCGGATTTGAAATGCAGTTCTTTCAGATCGTTCATTAGTTTAACATTCTCAAAAAACTAAACAAAATAAGCAAACAAACCCCTCAAGATGTAGGAAGACTTGTTTGTAGCAAGCTGATGCTTGTTTTAGTGAATCACCTCTTCCTTCCTAAATGACCACAAACCTCTGCTTGTTCAATAGGAGTAAAGTGTTGCTTCACCACACACACAAAAACAAAGGGGCCAACCGATCATGGACTGAAACCTCCAAAAGGTATGACAAAATAACTTTTTCCTTTTATAAATTGTCTCAGGTATTCTGTTATATGGATAGAAATCTGAAAAACACTATTGAAGCAATTCATGTAGCATTCAAAAGTCTGTATTTTCTTTACTGGCCTGGTGTCTCAGTATGCACACATTATTCCAAGTTCCCTTTGGAGATTTTATCCTTAGGCTGCTGTCTAGATTTCCTTGGATTTTTTTTTTATTGGTTCAACATAGTCTTACATATTGGAGGGAATCATTGTTACACATTCATACAAGCATAGATATTGACAGAGTAAGTTAAGCCCTAGTCCAGGATCTCCCCGCTTCACCCATTCCCTGATCTCATGTCTCCCCTGTAATAACACCATGCTATAGATAGAAATGAGCGTATACATGTGAATTAATTATTGAAATTTCTGAGTTTACATGCCTGCCTGAGTATAATTTGGTTTCTCATGGGAGTTAAATATAACCAGCTGTATTGATGACCCCCATTTTTCCTTCCTCCCCTCCCTCCCTTCCTCCCTTCTCCCCCCACCTTCATAGTTATGGTTCCCCCAACTTATGTGAAATTTCCACTTTGGTGGGTTGATTAATTAAACTTAGCTAACTTTCATTCTATTTTGGTTTTAGTTTAGCTTCCACATATGAGAGAAAACATTTGGCCCTTAAGTCTCTGAGTTTGGGATATTTCACCCAGCATTTTTCCATTTCTATCCATTTAGCTAAAAAAGTCATGATATCATTCTTTCTAAGTTCAAAGTAAAACTTCATAGTGTATGTGTGTGTGTGTGTGTGTGTGTGTGTGTGTGTACAGTTTTTTGATCCACTCATTCAGCAAACAAGGGGCATCTGGGTTGGTTCCATAGTTTAGCTTTTGTAAATTGAGCTGCTATAAACATTGATGTAGCTGTGTCTCTGTAGTATGCCAATTCTAGCTCTTTTGGGATTAGCTGGGTCATAAGGTGGTTCCATCCCTAGTTTCGTTTGTTTTTTTGGTTTTTGTTTTTTTTGTTTTTTTTTAGCAGAGTCTCCACACTGCTTTCCAGAGTGGCTGTACAAGTTTGCAATCACACCAACCACCAATAGGGTGTTAGTGTTATTTTATCTCACAACCCCTCGAGCATCTGTTATTGTACATAGTCTTTATTTTTGCCATGATTACTTGAGTGAGGTGGAATCTCAGTGAAGTTTTGATTTGCATTTCTCTGGGGCTAGTGAACATTTTCTATGTATTTATTGGCTTTTTGAACTTCCCTGTTGAGAAGTTTCTGTTTAGTTCCCTGGTCCATTCATTAATTGAATTATTTGTGGTTTTGATGTTCAGTTTTTTGAGTTCTTTGTATATTCTGGACAATAGTCCCCTGTCAGAGGCATAGAAGGCAATGATTTTTTCCTATTCTATAGGTTCTCTCTTGACACTCTTGACTAATTCCTTGGCTATGCAGAAGCTTTTCAGTTTAATGGCATCCCACTCACTGATTCTTTTTTTTTTTTTTTAAAGAGAGAGGGACAGTGAGACAGAGAAAGAGAGAAACAACTTTATTTAGTTTTTCACATGGCCTTAGTTGCTCCAACACTTAGTTGTGTACATGGTGCTGGGGTTTGAACCCGAGTCCTCATGCTTGCCAGGCAAGTGCCGAAACCGCTGAGCCACCGCTCCAGCCCCTCACTCATTGATTGATTCTTGACTTTAATTCTTGCATTATGGGAGTCTTCTTAAGGAAGGAAGTCCCTACACTGATGTGGTAGAGTGTTGATCCAATTTTATCTTCTAGCAATTATAAAGTTGCTGGTTCAATTCCTAATTCTTTGATACATTTCAATTTGATTTTTGTGCAGGGTGAGAGATAAGGATCTAATTTCAGTTGTCTGCATATGGCTGTACAGTTCATCCAGCACTATTTGTTGAACAGGCTGTCTTTCCTCCATGCTATATTTTTGCCCCCTTTGTCAAATATCCAATGTTTAAATTTGTGGGTTTGTCTCAGTGCCTTTTATTCTGTTCTGTTGGTCTTCATGTCTGTTTTAATACCAATACCACACTGTTTTTTGTTACTGTAGCCCTATAGTATAATTTCAGGTCAGGTATTGTGACACCTCCTATTTCATCTTTCTTGCTTAGTAAATGTTTTGGCTATTCTGGGTTTCCTGTTATTCCAAATGAATTTGAGAATTGTTTTTCCTATATCCATGATGAATGTGATTGGTATCTTAATGGGAATTGCATTGGATCTGTACAGGGCTTTCAGCAGAATGGCCATTTTAATTTTATTGATTCTGCCTAACCAAGAACATGGAATGTTTTTCCAACTTCTCAGGTCTTCTTCAATTTTTTTTCAATGTTTGATAGTTTTCATTGTAGAGGTCCTTTATATCCTTTGTTAGATTAATGCCCAAGTATTTCATTTTTTGAGGTTATTGTAAATGGGACTGATTTCCTGACTTCTTATGTGGCTAAATTGCTGTTGGAGTATAGGAAAGCTATTGATTTATGAGTGTTGAATTTGTAAGCTGCCACTTTGCTAAATTCAATTGTAAGCTCCAGAAGTCTTTATATAGAGCTTTTTGGGTCTTCTAAGTATAGGATCATATCATTGGTGAATAGAGAGAACTTAACTTACTCTTTTCCTATTTGAATTCCTTTGATTTCCTCCTCTTGTCTGATAGCTCTGTCTAGGGTTTGGAGGACTATATTGAATGAGAGTGGTGAGAGTGGACAGCCTTGTCTTGTTCCTGAATTTAGTGGGAATTATTTCAGTCTTTCTCCATTAATTATAATGTTGGCTATTGGTTTGTCATAAATGGCCCATACAAAATTAAAATATGTTCTTTTGATCCTTATCTTCTCCAGAGTTTTGAGCATAAATGCATGTTGGATTTTATCAAAGGCCTTTTCTGCATCAACTGAGGTGATCATATGGTTTTTGTCTTTAATCCTGTTTAAGTGGTAAATCACATTTACTTATTTGCATATGTTAAACCAGCCCTGTATCTCTGGAATTAAGCTCATTTGATATTGATGTATTACCTTTTTGATGTGTTTTGGATGCAGTTTGCTAGAATTTTAGTAAGGATTTTAGTGTCTATGTTCATCAGGGAAATTATCCGTAGTTTTTTTTTTCTTGGTGTGTCTTTGTTGGATTTTGGTGTCAGGGTTATGGTTGCCTCACAAAAAGTGGGAGGATTCCATCCCTTTCCATTTTTTTGAGATAGCTTACTAAGGGAGGTATTAATTCTTCTACAAAGGTTTGGTAGAACTCTGCTGAGAATCTAGCAGGTCCTGGGATTTTCTTTTTTGGAAGGCCTTTGATAGCTGTTTCAATTTCGCTACTTGAGATTGGTTTATTTAGATTTTCAATGTCCTCCTGTGTTAATTTGGGAATGTTGTATGTGGCTAGGTATATGTCCATGTCTTTTAGATTATCAAACTTGGAAAAGTATAATTTTTAAAATAGGGTCTGATAGTCCTCTGGATTTCAGTTGGGTCAGTGGTAATGTCTCCATTTTTGTTTCTGATTTTGTTTTTTAAGTTTTTTTTCCTTGTCTGTGCATTTTTTCCTGTGTGTATTCAAGGTTACTCAGCCTGTTTTCATTGTCTGATGTTCATTGTTTGACAGCTGAAGTTCTATTTTCCACTGAGATTACTCTGATACTAATATCTTCCATTGAGCTTCTAATTTCGTTGACTTTGTTTTTCAGTTCTAAAAGCTCTGCTATGTCTTTTTTGAGTGACTCTGATTCTTTATTAAAATGGTGTTTCAGCTCCTGTAATTGTTCTCTTTTTTCTCTCTTAAATCTTCTTTTTTAATTCCTTGATCATTTTTTATAATCAGGATGTTGTTACTTTCTTCTAAGTTTGCATTCAGGTCCCTACCCATGGACTCCTTGGCTGGGGAGTTGTGGGTTTGAGGAGAATTGCTTCCCTTTTTCCTCATTTTCAGTGTCAGGGAATGGGGCCTGAGATCTCCTACTGGTTATTTCACTTTAGGACTTTGGTGATGGAATGTGGGGTTTCTATCTTTTCACTTATTTGTGCTGGGGTACAATTTGAATGGTACAGTTCAACAGCTGGCTCCTTGACCTCACAGAAATGCACCCTCCCTCCATTGGTGTCTATCTCATGGAGAGATTTTGCATGCAGCCCTCACACTGGTCACCATCTTCCATCTCCTTCCGGTGGCTAGTGGGACTGGAGCTCACTATCAGTTTCTTCTTCCTTCTTGGTTCTTCTCTTCACATTACAAGAATGAAACCCACACACAAGGACTGAATAGGCAATATCAGTCTTTCTCCTTGGAAGAAATGAGTGATCTAGGGGATTCTAGCCTCTGGGTTCTTCTCCAGACTCAGGCCTGACTTGCTGGATTAGATGCTATTGTTTCCTGCCACACACTGTCCCCACAGGATCAGGATCCATGAGCTGCTTGCCCTGTCTTCCATTGGTCTATTTATTGACACATGGTCTGGGCTCCCATGCTCTGCCGTCTTCCGTGATCTCCCTGGATTCCGTAAAGCCCCATCCCTTCTTGGATAATTTTTTATAATTTTTTTAAGAGAGAGGGACAGTGAGAGAGAGAAAGACAGAATCAATTTTATTTAGTTCTTCATGGACTTCCGTTGCTCAGACACTTCGTTATGTATGTGGTGCTGGGGTTTGAACCCGCGTACTCGCGCATGCCAGGCAAGTGCCGTAACCGCTGAGCCACCACTCCAGGTCCTTCTTGGATATTTGTAATTGTATATTCTAATTCATCTGGATCTGAAGATTTGAAAACATAAAAATAATTAGAAATTATCATATTTTGATAATCATCTTAAGCATCAATGTCTTTGAAGAAGGTTTATTCATACTTCTTAAATTTTAAGATTTTTTTTAAGAGAAAGGGAGAGAGAGAGTCCATTTTATTTAGTTTTTCATGTTGCTTTCATTGCTTCAACACTTCAATGTGTACATGGTGTGCTGAAGTTTGAAACCCGCATCCTCACATATGCCAGGCAAGCACCACAACCACCAAGCCACTGCTCCAGCCCCAATTTTTAGATATTTTAAAGATTAAATTTAATTTAAAAGTAAGTGGTTTTACTCTGGAAAGCAGTATGGAGACTCCTCAAAAAATTAGGGATGACCCAGCTATCTCACTCCTGGATATTTTCCCAGAAGATATAAATTTGGCATACTATAGTGACACAGCTATATCAATGTTTATAGCAGCATGATTCACAATAGCTACGTTATGGAATCAACCCAGATGTCCATCATTTGATGAATGGATCAAGAAGCTTTGGTATATGTGTGTGTGTGTGTGTGTGTGTGTGTGTGTGTGTATAAAACAGAATTCTACATAGGTATTAAAAAATCAAATCATTTTCTGGTAAATGCATGGAAGTGGAGAAAAATCATGCTGAGTGAAATCTCAAGGGCTAAATGTTTTCTGCCATATGTAGAAGATAGAGTGAGAGAACAATAAGTTTAGACAATAGATTCTTCAAACGGATTACCAATTGAACTGGGAGCATCTCACAGACTAAGGGTCAAGGGGGGTGGAGAGAGGTCTGGGGAGAAAATGGGAAAGACAAAGGGGGATACATGTGTGCATGTATGGAAATATGACAACAAACCCCTTTAATATGTAAAACTATAATGAAAAAATAAAATCTTATGCTAAAATGAGTGGTTTATGCTCTGTTATTCATTATTTTTCATTGTTTTGTTATTTAATGTTGTGTTATTAAATGTGTAGCACCCACTTACTTCATAGGTATCTTCATATGATAAGTCTTTTATAGCTGTGACCTAATATTAATAATCACATGAAATAGAAGTTATCAGAAAGTATGCAAAGTGGTTAAATTTGTATAAAGGAAAATTTAGACTCCCAGAGATTAAGGAAGTTGCCCAGTGTCACATCCCAGTCAATTCCATATTTTTCTGTCTGCCTAATACTTACTCTCTCTTTATTGTCTCATGCTGCTCATTCCTGTGCCACCAGCCTAAGCATGGATTTGCCTCTGTCCTGTTCTTGCTGTATAAAAGGCTCTTTAATTGTTTGTGATGTGTTGGGGTCTGACCTTTGCTTTATCAGCTGTCCTGGATCTCATTGCTGTTTGCATAGCTCCTTCGGGAGGGCCTGGTAGATTGTATATTGTTAAGCTTGAAAAGCAGGGTGTGGACATGGGCCTCAGATGTTTCGCATTGGTATCACCTGCCAATTATTCTAGATCCTTCAAAAGGCGCACGAAGAGGCTTATTGGTAAAACGTGTGCCTCCGAAATCCAGGTGTGGCAATGAACGACTAATGTAGAGAGGCCTCGAGGGGACGGGGAGAAGGCCTTTAAAAAGGAGGCTTCAGCCAGCAGTCGAGAGCTCGCGTACTTTGCCGCTGGACATGGTGTCCCTGCTCCTTTGGAAGATGAGCTCCTGTCAGCAGCCGAACCTGCCTCTGCTTTGCTCCTGAATTTCCCAGCCTTCAGAATTGTGAGTAATTGCTGTCCATGTTTGTTCTGAAATAGAGTCTTGTAGCGTTGCCTTGATTTGTTTGAGATTACTTAATGTTAGGCATGTTGTTGTAGCAGCACAAATGAACGTTGCCTTGAAAGAGAGACGTAACGTATGGATATATAAAAAGGAGAAGTAAAGTTTGGACAAAGAAAGACTGTTTCGGGTCTCTGGCCTGTGGTTTTTCTCATCCCCAGCCCGTCCCTCAGGTCAGAACTCAGCTGGACCGGGACAGTGGTTAATTTTATATTAAATTGATTGGACTATGGGGCACCCAGATATCCAGTTAAACATGATTTTGAGTGTCTGTGATTGTGTCTCTGAGTGAGAATAACATTTGAGCAGATTGAATAAAACAGAGATCTCTCCCCAGTGTGGTTCAGCACACTGTTGGATGTCTGAGAAGAACAGAATGTGGGGTATGGGAAATTTTGTTCTCTGCCTGACTGCTTTCAAGTTCTTTTCTTGTCCTTGGACTAGAATGTATACTGTTGGCTCTCAGGCTGGGCTTAGTGTGGAATAATACCATGGTTGATAATGGGCCTCCTGCTTAAGGACAGCAAAACGTGGGACTTCTTGGTCTCCATGATGTTATGAGCCAGTGTCTCCTTATAAATCCCTTTGTATCTGCATAGACTTATATGCTTATATGTGTATGTCTGCATGTGTATCCATATCTACATTTATAACCGTGTCTACATCTATATGCACCTCTATTTCCTGTTGGTTCTGCTCCTCTGGAGAACACTGACACATTACCCTTGGTGAAATCATATTGTTTGTTATTTCAGCTTGGAAAATTTATCTAGAGGTCTACACCGCACTATTCCAGAACTTATTCTCCAACATTTGCCATTTTCTTTCATCTTTCTTGAATGTTCTATTAAAACTTTGAGTTTAAGACTCTTTGTGTAACTACATATGTTCCAATGTATGCCCTTCTATTTCTTTGTACTTTGTGTCAATATTATGAGGGTTTTTGAGTCACTCATTCCTTTAAGGCCATCTTGTTTTTAGAAACTCCAGTTACAGAATTTTGCTTATTTTGATCTAATGTCTTGAGTGACTGTGCTCAGAATCCCCTTGCTTACTTGCCCATTTAAGATCTTGTTGCTTTTCACCTTCCCAACCAGATCTTGTTGTTCACAATCGAGGTAGAATAGCAATTCTTTCTATTGCTTTAGAGAAAGCAGAGCTGACTGAAAGGATATAATTGACTTCAAGGCACATAAGGATTTATAAACTGTGTATTTTGGTCAAATAAGATACCCAGCAGTGTTCATATTTCATGAACTTCTTTCCATTTGGAGTAGGGCTGTTTTTTCTTTACGTCTTAAATCTTCCTGCTTTATAAAAAAAAAAAACCTCTATTTTGTTACTTCCAAGATCTTTTTTTTTCCAAGATACTATGAAGCATATTTTTTCCTGAAAGAGAGAAAAAGAATGAAGTAAGGAAGGAAAGAAAGAAGAAAGGCAGAGGAAGGAAGGAGGAAAAGAGGAATTAAGAAAGGAAGAAAGAAAAAGAAGACTGTAACAGAGAAGAAAAATAAGACCCTTGTTACAGGCTTGGCCCCAAGGCAGTGTTATTGGGAGATGCTGTGGAAACTTGGGGAGGTGGAGTCTGATGGAAGATCTTTAGGTTAAGTGAAGTCAGCTGCTGTGATCCTCCCTTAGCTGCAAGGCAGGCTTTCTTGGACTCCCTTTACCGTTTCTCTTTGCTGCTTCTTTTGTTGGCACCTGTTGCACTTCCATTTTCGACTTGGTTTAAATGTCATATGAATGTGGTAATTGCCTTTCTGAATGGCTGCTAGTGGGGTAGATGATAACTACTTGGGCATGTGAGGGAGTTAACTCCCCCTGAGCTGAAGGTTGGCAATAGGAAAACGAGAGATGAGTAGAAACTGGGAAATGGGTGTAGTGGTTCATGCCTGTAATCTCAGAGGCTCAGGAGACTGAGGCAGAAGGATTGAAAGTTCAAAGCAGATTCAGCAACTTAGTGAGGTCTAAGCAACTTAGCAAAACCCTGTCTCAAAAATAAAGGCTTGGGATTTGGCTCAGTGGTTGAGTGCCCCTGGGTTCAGTTCCTGGTACCAAAATAAATAAATAATAAAAAGAAACTGGGCACATATATTCTCTTCCTGTCTCTCTGCCATGGGCTACTGAGACACAGTTCCTTTTTGTAACCCTTCTGGAAAATCACACGTGGCAAGTAAATATGCTATATGCTGCTGAGAGACCTGCTCTTCCTCGTCACTGGATAACAGCAACTCCTTTGGTACCACTAATGCATTCTATTACATTCCATCACATCTTTGCTTGTCTCATTTTTCTTTTTTTTTTTATCATCAACCTCTTTGACCTTGGTTTGCATTTCCTAAAGAAAGTAATAGCACCTTAATCCTTTCTCTGCATTTTAGAGTATCTGGGTGAAGACCTATTCTGGCACATTGCTTTGTATACAATGGTTTTTATGAGGAACGGGCAGCACAGGCCAATTCCCAAACGAATCTTTTCAAATATCATAGAAATTTGGACATCTTTCCTTGTAAAAAGAGGTCATAATTCAATTTAAAGCCACAAATAAAAGTGTACTTAGATAGTCGTTGCTAGCAAATGTCTCCATAAATAGTTCAGTACATAGATGAGTGAAAAGCAAGAGATGGATTTTAAGCCAACAAATCCCTGTGAACTTACTCTGGTCCCCAACTACTGAATGAGCTGGTGTGCAACTACTGAATGGGTTCAGTGGACTGAACGAAGGCTCAGTTCCATTTCCAACCTATTATGAAACTCCAGGAAAGAGAGAACTTGCATCTCACCCCTAGCAGAGATTTCAAACAAATCTAGTCTTCTAGAACATATGATTTTAATGATATAAATTCATGTATTTGGGCAGCAATTATTTGTAAAGCTATGCTTCAGATTTGAATTTTAGGGGCAGGTAGAAAGTCAAATGTTTTTCCTCATTTGTGGAGGTTGGAGCAAAACCCAAGCTTGGGTGAAAGGTAGACAAACTCATGTATTAGACTCCTCAAAGGTGCAGAATCATGTAATCTAGGGGAACCATAGATAAGTAAGGGGGAAGGGGAGAGAGGGGGAGAGGATAGGGAGGGATCCAGGGAGACAACCAACAATGTAGCCTACTTTTTGCCCTCTCCCTGCCCCCATCCACCACTAAGAAGCCAAGTAACACTTATGTGATCATCTGATTCTGGAAAATTCACCATCTTATATATAGGGACATTTGTCCCTGTGGTGGAGGGGGAAATGTGGAAGAGTCAGGTGTCTGGGGTGTGGGTAATATGGGGGTGACATCGGTTGAGGATTGAATTCATATCATATTGTTACTTTGTATTTATTTACAATTATACAACTACTCAACTCCTTAGTAAAAGAGGAGGAGGAGGAGGAAGGGGAAGGGGAAGGAGAAAGGGATAGGGATAGAAGGAGAAGGAGAAGCAGGAGGAGGAGAAGAAAAAAGTACGGATTGGAATAGGGACAGGCAATCCAATGGGGACAGCAGCATCCAGAGAGCCCATGAAAATGTGTGCTTTTTAAATCCTTGTATTGGTAATCTAAAGCAGTCTAGCAGATTCACATAAGCCTGCAAAGAGTATTTTAAGAATCTTCTATACAATGCTTAGACATTCTCTTAATAATGTTATCATTCTAATTTTTTTCATCATTTCAAAGTCTAAAACTGAAGCATTAGGTGAAGAATAATACATCTTTAGAGGAAATCATCTTGCTCTGTTCAGAACAACAGAATTTGTGAGCATTTAAAATTGAAAATACATTCATTTTTAAAAATAACCAACTCCAGCCCTTCCGAGCTTCCATTTCTTTAAAATCTTTCAGTTTTAGCCATTATCACATGTTTAATTAAATGTTGTGCCTGCTTGTCCTGCCCTTAGCTTCTAAGGTGGAATGTAACCTCTTTAGGGCTATGAATCTGTACTCCAGGGCATGTAGCAATACTTAGGCACACAATAGATGCTTACTAACCATTTACAGGGTTGTTGTTATGGTTTGAATATCCTTTCCAAAAGTTTTGTTGATTTTTTTTTTTAAGAGAGGGGGGCAGTAAGAGAGAGAATCAAGTTTATTTAATTTCTCATGTGGCTTTCATTGCTCTGACATCTCATCGTATATGAGGTGCTGGGGTTTGAACCCTTGTGCATGCCAGGCAAGTGCCATAACCCTGGAGCCACCACTCCAGCCCCCTTTATTGAATCTCAATTGCCACTGTGATGGTATTAAGAGGTGAGACCTTTTAAGTGTGATTAGGTCTTGAGGGAATGAATGAATTCTGTTATTGCAGGAGCAGGCTCCTAGTGAGAGGATAAGTTTGGCCTCTTTCCTCTCTGTTGTGTTCATGTTTGTTTGCCCTTCCATCTTCCACCATGGAATTACGCAGCATGAAAATCCTCTATAGATACTGGTGTTATGCTCTCCTAGCTTCTGGGACCTTGAATCTGTTATCTGTAAATTATTGAATTTCTGGTATTCTGTTATAGCATCAGAACACAGACTAAGACATTGAGGGGATTTCAAAAAGAAGATGTGTGAAGTGCTTTGAAATAGCACTGGGACATGGTGAGTACTGGCTATTAATTGCATTGAGATATTCAATTATTTACTGTGCTGATGATTAAGGCTTATGAGCATGGCTGTGCTCAAAGATTCCTCAGGCCTTGGAAAGGGGCCTGGTGCTTCAAGGGTTGATGTAGCTGCAGGTGACTAAGGTACTCCCTGAACTGAAGGTAGACACTTATGAATGAGCATCATTAGCAGAACCTGAGTAGCTTACAACCCTAGTGCAGCTACAGGCCACCAGTGACAGGAGCTGTGTGTTATGTTGTCTTGTTAGTTTATACATTATATGACTAATAATTTTTAAATGTATATGTTTAATCTCTATCCTGGAGCTATTGTTTTTAGATAATTTCTCTCCCTTTGACTAGCAACTCCAGCACTTCTGTGTAAGCTGTAAACATGGCATTGTCACTGTAATTAACTTAATGCTTAGTTCCATGGGAAGATTGGTGTTTACCTCAGCAGTGTGTTGTCCTCTTTGCCATTGTTTAAAATTCTCATGGTCTACAATTTAAAAATATTTCTGTACAGTCATATAATTGTACATTCTTTGATGGCTTGATGGTATTCTTTTTTGAGATCATCAGTGGAATACTGAATCTATTATGACTGAATTCAGGGAGACATGAAGATTTTGATGTTCCTTAGATCTGGCATACTAACAGTTTATTTGCAAGCTTTCTTTGGTAGGAAATCTAGCATAGTTGACTTTAATTATTTTTGTCTTTGTTATTCCATAGCTCATGTTTTTGTTTTTTTTCAATATAATACCATTTATTTTTTATTTTATTTGATAAACATGGTCTTACAATTAGGAGGGGTTCATCATCAAACAATCAAGAACAGCAGTGTAATGATAGAACAAGCCAATACTGGTGCCAGACCATGGTTTCCCCACTTTGGATTCTCCATGGTTCCATGTTTCTCTTAAGCCCCAAGTTAATTGGACTTCTCATGGAAGTTGGAGGTTCCCCACAGATTAGATTCACCCATACTACCTCCCTCTGGTCACCTTGATGTCCTTCCTATTCCCTTCCCCCCTCCCTATATCCCCCAGGAATCTTAGCACAGTTCCCCATGATCATGTAAAAATTCATATATGTTGTGATTTTATTTTTAATTATTAACACATTAATTAATCAAATCGATGGATTTCACTGTGACATTTACACATATGCATAAACAGTACTTTGAATACTTCCACCTTCTCTTGCTGTACCCTCTCTCTTCCCTCCCTCTAGGTCCCTTTCCCTTCCATAATAGTCCTTCTTATACTTCCAGATCATTTTAGTTTAGTTTACTTTCCACATATGAGACAAAACATGTGACACTTGTCTTTATGTCTGGATTATTTTGCTGAACATGATGACCTCAGTTCCATATTATCCTGCAAATAGCACGATTTCATTCTTCTTTATGGCTTAGTAATACTCATGTGTATATATGTTTATAAAACATATATTTTTAATCCTTCAGTCTGTTGATGGGCACCTAGGCTGATTCCATATCTTGACTGTTGTGAATTGTGCCACAGTAAAGATGGGTGTGCCAGTAGCTCCTTTGTATGCTACTTCATTTCCTTCCTCTGTCCTGAGGAATAGTATTGCTGGATCATATGGTAGTTCTAGTTCTTATTTTTTGAGGAACCTCTAGACTGTTTTCCATGGTGGTGATGCTAATTTATATTTTCACCAACAGCAAATAAAGGGTTCCTTTTTCTCCACATCCTTGTCAGCATTTGCCTTTTTATTCTGTTTTAATAATGGCTATTTCAAATGTGGTGAGATGAAGTCTCAAAGTACTTCTGATTTGCATTTCCATGATGGCTAAAGATAATGAGCATCTTTTTCATATAATTTTTGGCCATTTGTACCTCTTTGAAAAGTGTCTGTTCAGCTCATTTGTTCTTTTGTTGGTAAGATTGTTGAATTCTTTATTCTGGATTTTTAAATTTATTTTTTATTAAGAAGTTGAGATGTTGTAAATCATAAATGCACATAAAGTAACAATATGACGTGCATTTGATCCCAAACCATAGTTACTCCTACATCGCCCACACCCATCTCTTGATTCTTCTATATTACACCTCTAACAACAAATAAAAGTGTGTGTGTGTGTATGTGTATAATTGTGAATTTTCCAGAATTAAATTATTGCATACATATTATTTGCTTTCTCAGGGGAGTAAAGAGCATGCTACATTTTTTTATCTCCCTAGATCCCTCCCTCTCCCATCTTCTTGCCTTTCTTTCCGCCCTACATGTCTGATTCCTGTAGATTGTGTGTTGCTATGCCCTTGGTAAATCCAATACATTAGCTTGACTACCTTTCACCCAAGCCTGGGTTTAGCTCCAGCCTCCGAATATGAGGGAAATCATTCAACTCTTGACTCTCTGGGTTTGGCTAACTTTGAAGGTAAATGGATAGCAATGTGTTCTGGATATTAATCCTCTGTTAGATGAATAGCTGGCAAAGATTGTCTTCCACTCTGTAGATTGATCTTTACTGTATCGATTGTTTTCTTTGCTGTGCAGAAGCTTTTTAATTTGATGCAATCTGATTAATCTTGATTTTTGTTTCCTGAGCTATGAGATCCTATTCAGGAAACTGATTCCTGTGCTAATATGTAGTAGTGTTTCTCCCATTTCTTCTTCTAGGAGTTTCACAGCATCAGGTCTTACATTTAGGTCTCTAATGCACTCTGAGTTGCTTTTTGTACAAGTGAGAGACAGGAATCTAGTTTCCATCTTCTACATTTGGATATCAAGTTTTCCCTGTACCATTTGTTGAGGAGGGTGTCTTTTCTCCAATGTGTGTTTTTGATAACTTTGTCAGGCATTAGTTGGCTGTAAATGCATGGATTTATTTTTGAATCCTCTAGTCTATTCCATCAGTCTGTGTGTCTATTTTTATGCCAGTACCATGTTGTTTTCCTTATTTTGGATCTGTAGTATATTTTGAGATCAGGTATTGTGATGCCTCCAGCAATGCTCTTTTTGCTGAGGATTGCTTTGACTACACAGTGTCTTTTGTACATGTATATATATTTTAGGACTTGTTTCTAGTTCTGTGAAGAATGTACTGGTATTTTGATGAGGATTGCATTGAATCTGTAGATAACCTTTGGAAGTGTGGTCGTTTTAGCATTTCGAATTCTCCCAATCCATGAACAAAAGAGGCCTCTCCGTCTTCTAAGTGTCTTTCAATTTCTTTCTTTTGTGTTTTGTAATTTTCATCAGTGAACTTTCACTTCCTTGGTTAAGTTTATTCAAAAACTGTTTGTTTATGCTATTGGAATGGGATTGCTTTCCTGATTTGTTTTTCAGTGAGTTAATTATTAGTGCATAGAAAAGTTATTGATTTTTGTATGTTGATTTTTGTATCCTGCTACTTTGCTGAATTTATTAGTTCTAAGAGCCTTTTGGTGGGTTTTCAAGTCTTTTAGAGCTTTTCTAAGTACAGAATCATATTATCCACAAACAGGAATAATTTGACTTCATCATTCCTATTTGTATCCTTTTTATTTTTCTCTTGCCCAATTGCTTTTGCTAAGATTTTAAGTACTATATTGAGTAAGTGTGGTGAGAGCAGACAACCTTGTCTTATTCTTGATTTCAGGGGAAATGCTATTAGTTTTTCCCTATTCTCTATAATGTTGGTTATGACTTTGTCATATTTAGACTTTATTGAGATATGATTTTTTATACCTAATTTATTCAGACATATTATCATGAAGGGATGTTGAACAAGATTTTTTCTCCATCTTTTGAGAGGATCATGTGATATTTATCCTGATTTCATTTATGTGCTGTATTGTGTGTATTGATTTCAAATAATGAACTATCCTTGCATCAATGGAATGAAACCAACTTGATCATGGGACTCGCTTTCTTTCACCTTCACCCTTGTCTTTTCTCATGCTTCCATGTGATCAGTACTGGGCTATTCTCTTTTACCCTCTGCTTCGTGGTTCAAGGTCTCTGATTTTCCTCAGGTCTCTGTCTGCTCACTATTGAACTTCAGCATCACAGTCACTCACCTTGGTATGCAGCTGCTGTCCTATTGTTCTGATTCAATCTCCTGGAGAAGTGGGCAAATGTTGGGTGCCTCTGATCTACCATCTTGAATCTTTCATAGTTGACCATTCAATGAGTTCTTGAATGTCCACCAGTAAAACATTGGTTTAATAAGTTAAAAAGTGTATATTTTATGGAATATAATTCATTGATTAGAAAGGGTTGGTCATATTTGTATCTAATCATCTGGAGATCTGGATATATATATATATATATAGATATAGATATAGATATAGATATAGATAATATCTTATTTTTTCAAGAAGAACCATATACCACCAAACCCCAGTAAACAGTAGTCCCATCCACATATTTGAATGCATTTATTCACATATGAGGAGAGGGAGGCGAAGGTGTTTTTTCACTCAAAGTGGTCAACACTGCATACCTCAGAGACTTATGAAAGGTGAGGTGCAGGGGAATAATCAATTTTTGTCTTTGTGTATTTTGGGACTAAGCATGCCAAATGCATGCTTTCCTTCTGTATCCTGGAAATTTATTAGCTAATATTTAAAGGAAAGAACATTCTAACAACAACATCATTATCATCATCAACAAGAACAACAACAAACAAATTTAAACAACTGCCCTGGGGACATTTATTTTTCCTTTTGCTTACTTTTGAAAAATTAAAAAAAAATCTGGGAAGAAAAATCTAAACCATCCAGTGCTGTGAGAGGGGGTTTAACTACATCTCTCATACTGGCCTCAAACCCCTGGGCTTAAGTGGTGCTCCCACCTCAGCACCCTGGCTCGATTGTGATTCTTGCCCAGATTGGTCTGGACTCCTTCTGAGGGTTTCCCACCTCTCAGGTCATTGCCTCCTTTCTAGGACATGGTCTTTCCCTTTAAAAAAAAATTCTCATGTCTCTATTGTTAGCAGTCTTCTCAGTCACACCAAATATCCGTGGTCTCTTGAAAAATGACATTGGCTATCCACAAATCTGACTTCCTCTCTTCATTCTGTTTTTTTTTTTTTTAAGAGAGAGAAAATGAATTTTTTATTTAGTTTTTCATGTGGCTTTCATTGCTCCAACACTTCATTGTGTATGTGGTTTGAACCCACATCCCTGCACATGCGAGGCAAGCACTGAAACTGCTGAGCCACTGCTCCAGCCTCCTCTTCATTTCTGTTTTAACCATCTTAGAGTTGCAGCATATCATGAGTTGCAGTTTATCTTTCACAGAGCATGTAAAATATCTCATTTCTGGTGAATTGGTCCCTCAGAGTTATCAAATTCGTGGTCCCTCTTCTATTAGTCTCAATATTTTCCATGAGTACTAGACTCAGGCTGTGGGTTCCCAGTCATCCAACAAGACTTTTCACCTCATAATTTCCTCAGCGTGGCTATGGCAAGGGGAGCTTTTTTTGCATTCCAGTGTCCTTTCTTCTTTAGTAATAGGAACTTCAACTTTTAGCAAGTCACATTGTCACCAGGCTTGTTTGCAGTTAGCTGTGGTTAAGTAAGTGTTGGCTATTGATCTGGGAGCCGAAGTGCCCAGTGATGAATGCCCGGAAATCTAAGTTGGGGCACAGCCTCATGCCTACCCTTCTTTCCAAAGCCTAGACTACAATGTGGGCTGGGCCCTGCAGCCTCAGGAGGAATTGTGGCTGCCCTCCACAGGCAGCAAGTCTTTCTGATTGAAGGGTCCAGGACCTAGACTTCTTGAAAGTAAAATGAAGACAAATTTCTAATGTTTTGAAGAAATTATTAGGGCTTTTCTGTCAAAACAAACACACTAGGACAAAGTAATGCATTGAGGTTTCAAATTCTATAAAATGACTGATTGTTGGTTCATTGTGTAGGGTGTTTCTTAAATTTTTTATTGTAAGGTTTGTTTTTGTGTTTTATTGTTTTCAGTGCTGAACTGAGGGCATTGCACATGCCAGGCAAGTGCTCTACCACTGAGCTACACTCCCAGCCCCCATTGTGTAAGTTTTTAATTAGCACAGCCTGCTCCATGTTTCCTCAATGTACATTCTGCCCACACAAAATTGGCAAATAGAGGAGCAGATCAACACAATGTCAAAGACATCATGGTTCATGCATATTAGTTATTGTTTTTTCCCTAGCAGATTAATACTCTAAGTGATTATGGTAAGTTTTTTCTTGAGTAAAAAAAAAAAGCGTTAGACATATGTATAAAACATAATTTAAAGGAAAAAAGAAAGTCACAACATTTTTGTTTCTTAATTTTTAAAAATTTTTTATTTTTATTTTATTTTTTTGTTCCAGGGATTGAACCCAGAGGCACTTCACCACTGAGTCACATCCCCAGCACTTTTTATTTTTATTTTTTTTATTTTGAGACAGGGCTTTGAACTTATGATTCTTCTGCCTCATGAGGCTCCCAAGTTTCTGGGATTACAGGCATGTGCCACTGCATCCAGCAAAAGTCACAACTTCTGCACAGCAGCTGCTTTAGTGGATTCAGGAAGCACAATATCATGTATTTTTACTTTTGAGGCAATAGTTTTCTGTTAGAAGCAAGTGTCTTCAAGGAACTGTCTGGTATGTGGAATCCCACATTCTGAGTTGCAGATGTGTACAGACTGTTGGTCCATGTGGCACTGCCCAGCAGTTTTCAAAATAGTTTAAAAGCAGAGTGCATTCCCTTATTAAGATAAGGGCTATGTTTTTCAAGTAGCTGGAAATGCATGACTCCCCATCCTATTCAAATACATAGTTTCATATGAAGTTTCTTCACTAAGAAATGGAATTAGTAGTCATTAAAGGACAATTTAATAAGAAAGGAATCCAATAATCCCAGCCATGGTCTTCATATAATTTAATATGTATTAACCCTTATTTATGATTGTTCTGCTTAAGATGTTTCACTTTATGATCATGTGAAAGCAGTATACTCAGTCAGTAAAAAGTGTCTCTCAAATTTGGAAGTTTGATCTTTTCCTGAGCTAGCAGTATGGGGAATACTCTTTCATTACTCTCTTGTGATACAGGGTAGCAGCTGCTGGCCACAGATCCCAGTCAGCCATGTGATCCCAAGAGTGAACCACTGAGGTTCTAGAATGTTTTCTGTTGCTAAGTGGTGGTGTCCGGTATGTTCAGTGTATTAAATGCATTTTTGACGTATGGTATTTTCAAACTACAGTAGGTTTATCAGCTTAGACCCCCAACACAGGTTGAGAAGCATATGTGTGTTAAAAGTGGAAAAGAACCATTTGAAAATTAAAAAATAAAGAGAAATGGAAGTATTCAATTAAAACTACAAAGTATATGTAAGAATTTAAGAATGAAGGAAATCCATGTTTAGGTAATAAACATGTACCATTGCATGTAGGATCAAAGTCCTATGTTCGTAAGCAAGCCTGTGTTTTAACGCACCTCTTCCACTAGCCATATGGGTCATTTTTCTCTTTTAGTTTTTCTGCACTTTTCACCCACTCCTCTTCTGCTTAGCTGCACAACTCAACTCATGCAGGTATCCTTAGCCTTAGGTAAGGAATTCTGATGGGACAGTACAGCTAAAACATCATATCCATGATGGTCTTCTCTTCCTGATTTCCTTAAAGGTTGCCTTAGGTTTCCTTCTATTTCATTCATCACACTTGTGCTTCCTTAGCACACATAATCTGCCAGAAGCACTACAGCATGTGGGCAAAAAGGTTGAACCTTGGCTCTTCCATCTCTTAGCTCTAATAGCATGAGCAACTTATATCATCTTGTGATGTTTCAGGTTCTTGATCTGTACAGTGGAGGTGACAGGACCTGGTGTATGTATGGATGCATGCTATATATTAACATTATCAATTAGCAATGGTTTGTATTACAGACCCACCGTGTCTGTGGTTACTTCCAGGATACTTGCGAAAGTATAGCTATCAAGTAAATGAATACACAAGTTAAAGTGTGTGAAAAGATCAAAACATGTTCTTGTGATAAAAATCTTTTGACTGAATCCTTACTGAACAGCAATTTAATTGATTCATAAAAATGCACCAGTGTAGTTAAATTTCAAGCAACAAGTCCTGCAAGTTAGGAAATTAGAATTAGTTCAAAAATGTTTCTCTA
>PVKS010016684.1:0-43360 GCA_004027875.1 Aplodontia rufa
GAGCTGCAGACTGGTGCAGCCCCTCTGGAAAGCAGTGTGGTGAATCATCAAAAAACTAGGGATGAGCCCACCATATGACCCTGCTATTCCACTCCTGGGTATCTTTCCAGGGGACTTAGAATCAGCACATTATAGTGACACGGCAATATCTATGTTCATAGCAGCTCAATTTACTATTGCTAGACTATGGAAGCAACCCAGATGTCCCTCACTGGAAGAATGGATCCAAAAACTGTGGTACATTTATACCATGGAATTTTACACAGCAATTAGAAAAAATGATATTGCAGCCTTCGAAGGTAAATGGATGGCTATGGAAGAGATCATGATGAGTAAAATCAGCTTAACCCAGAGAACTAAGGGTCGATTATCTCCACTCATCTGTGGAGGTGGGGACTAGACCCTGGACGGTGAGAAAGTTGGTCTATTAGCATGTGTTAAATCCACATAAAATGTAATGTTATACAACCTAATACTTTTTTAGAGATATTGTGGGAACGGGAAGGGCAGGAAAAGGGAGGGTAATTGGGGGGGGCACTCCTGGGGGTAATTGCAATATCCAGAATATATACACATTTTATATTAAAAAAAGTGCAAAAACTATATAAACAAACACATGAGATTAAATAATAAACTTTTGAACAATAACTAGGTCATCAAAGAAATAAGGGGAAAAACTTAAAATGTCTTAAAAATCAAATCAAAGGAGAAACACGAAATATAAGTATCACTTGGATAAAATAAAGACAGTTCATAAAAGCAAAAGTTTTATAGCTGTAAATGCCTATATTTATTAAAAATCAGAAAGATCTCAAATAAATAATCTAATGCTACATGTCAGGGTCTTTAAAAAGAAGGAAAATCAGTAGAATAAAAAAATTAATAAATATTAGAACTAAAATTAATAAAATATTGAACAAAATACAAACAATGAAGAAAAATGTTCATGTATTGATTCTTCAGAAACAAGACTGATAAATAGTAAAACCAAGGAAAGAAAAAAGGGGAGAGAGTGAGAGAGTCAAAACCCAAATCTATTAAATTAAAATTGAGAAGGGGGATAAAAATCAGGCAATACTAAAATGCAAAGGATTATTAGGGACTATTTTGAAAACTTAAAATTCAATACATTAAAAATCTATAAGAAATGGATAAATTTTTGGACACATGTAACTGACAAATTTGAATCAAAAGGACACATAACATCTAAACAGATCAATTACAAGAAATGAAATTTAACCAGTAGTACAAAGTCTCCCAACAAAAAAAAAGCCAATAAGCAGAGCTGAATTTACCACATGTTTAAAGAGAAATTAACACAAATGTTCTTCAAATTATATTACAAGATAGAAAGGGCAGAGTCACTTCCATAATCATTCTGTAAAGTCCACATCACTCTGATTCCCAAACCAGATAAATATCCATCAAAAGAAAGAAAATGACAAGCCAATATCCTTGATGAATTATAGATGCAAAAATCCATCATAAACATGTCACCATACACAAATGAATAAATGTAATATACCATATAAATAGAATCAACAATAAAAATCACATAAACATTTCATCTAACAAAAGACTTCAAAAAATCCATGTTTGTTATGATTTTGATGAAAGGTATACCCCAAAAATCTCTTTATGTGAGACAATGCCAAAAAAAACAAAACAAAACAAAAAAACAACCGAGAGTTAAAATGAATGATTGGGTTATGAAAGCCTTAACCCAACCAGTGAGTTAATTTTCTGATAGAGATTAACTGGCAACTGAAGGCAGGTAGGGTGTGGCTGGAGAAGGTTGTTCATTGGGATTGTGCCTTGGGATATATATTTTGTATCTCGAGTGCAGTCTCTGTCTGGTTGATGATATTATGCCTTGAGCTGTTTCTCTCTGTAACCACTCTTTGGCCATGATGGTCAGCCTCACCTTCAGCCCTGAAGAATGGAACCAGCCTTCTATGGACTATGACCTATGAAACCATGAGCCCCTAAATAAACTTTTCCTCCTAAAGTTGTTTTTGTCAGGTCTTTTAATTACAGCAGTGAAAAAGCTAAATAAAACAATGATGAAATTTCTGAGGAAAATAGGGATAAAGAAAATTATTTCAAAATTATAAATTTTTTGTATGATAAACTCAAAGCCAACATCATACCAGGTAAAGAAATATTGTAAGCATTTTCTCTAAAATCAGGAAAAAGACAAGAATGTTCAGTGTATCAATTCTGTTCAATATAGTATTGAAATTTTAATCAGAACAAAGTCATGAGCAAGAAAGAAGGTGGATATAATGTAGAAAGAAAGTAATCAAAGCATTCCTATTTGAAGATGATATGATCCTATGTTTAGAAAATCCTAAAGTTAAAAAAAAAAGAAAATCCCAAAGTACTTCTAAATCTGATAAACAAATTCTGCAAAGTAGCAGGATAAAAATTTAGCATATAAAATTCTGATTCTGCTGACAGCATAAAAGACAGTGTGAATTCTTCCAAGTCTTCCCTTTACAATACCAATTGAAATTTTGGAAAATATTAAAGTCAATCTCTCAATAGCAATATACTAAGGACTTCTTAAAAAGCTGTAACCAAATCATTTAAATCTAAAAAAGCCAGTAGGCATTTTAGATTAATAGATGTTGACCTCGGGGCTGTTCCGATTGACAGAGTTTCAATTTTAAGGCCCGCATGTGAATGATAAATGTTAGGGCATGTGTAGTGCAGAGGTGGGTGAGATTCAGAATTAACTCAAAGCCATTAAAAAAGATACTCTATGAAGTGAGACCAAAAAAGCCTGTCATTTGGTTGAAAAATACTAAGGAATCTTTGCTCTGGGTAGCTTGAGAAATAATCAAAACAAAATTCCAAATACAACAAAACAAAAAACTCTCTTGAGAATTTATAACCACTCCTTCTGGATTAGAAAGTAGAAATAATGCTAATTGTTCCTGAAATCCATAACCATAAAATGTATTTTAAAAGTGATTCTCAAGTGCCTGGTAGAAGCATACACAAATCTTCTCTGGAGGAAAAGCATGTTCAACAAAAAAAGCCTCAAGGTAACTGCACAATAAAATTCCAAGGAAAGTGATTTTTCAAGAACAAAACAAAACAAAACAAAAACTAACATGACAAATGAGGGAAAAAATAAACCTCTGCAATAGTCAACAAAATGAGAAGCCACAGTGCAAATTTTTCTTAGACTACAGATATCAGAATTATCATCACCGAACATTAAGTGTGCTAAACAGATTTAATAAAATGAAGACAAGCTTTAAACTTATGACTAACAGGTAAAACTCTACCAAATTAATCAAGCAGAACCAAGTAGAATTGAAAAAGAATATTATAGAATTTCTAGAAAAATATGTGAAATACAAACAGTAAATCAAAATAATCAGTAAAAGAAATGAAGAGAAAATTAATGCAAGGAAAGCAAATTAGAAAGGACATATGCAGAATATGGTAGAGAAAAGAAGAGATAAAAATACTATGAAGAACCAGTTAAAAGACACTGTAACTTAGGGCAAAAAGTTTTAACATTCTTATGTTCATCAAATTGAAATACATTGCCTGCCCAAAACAAATAGAATAGGAATAAGTGATAGCCTAGAGTTAGAATAAGGAGAATGAAAGTCCCCAAAGAGGATAATTGAACCATATATATTTCAAAGTAGTGTAAGTAAACAAAATTCTATGTCTAGTCACACAAAACTAAAGAATGCCAAAAACAAGTTTATAAAAGTTGCTGGGCTAAGAGACAGTTTACCTTTATTGGAAATTAAAAACTAAACTGATATTTGCCTTCTAAATTGCAATTATGAAAGTAAAGAGATGATGACAATATCTTGAACGTAGAAGGAATACCCAGCAACATAGAACTGAACACACAACAGAACTATCTTCATGCAGAAGGATGGCATAAACACATGATCTGATCATTATCAGGAACATATATATTTTTTTCTCAACATTGATATTTGTTCTAATATTATCCTACCAATGTATTTTTTATTTTTATTTTGGTTATCAGAGAACAAAATCAAGGACACCAATCCATATCCCCAGCCTATTTTTAGATTTATTTTTTAAATTTGACACAGGATCTTCCTAAGTTGTTCAGAGCCTCTCTCTATGTTGCTGACCTCAAACTTGGGATCCTCTGCCTCAGTGTCCTAAGTCATTGGGATTACAGGTGTGTGCCACCATGTCTGGCTGGACAATTTATTTTAATGTTAAAAATTATGGTGAAAACTACATAAAACAAAACTTTTGAAAAGTCAAATCACATGGCATTAAGGAAATTAAATAAAATTGATATCTTAAACAATAAAGAATTTTAAGATATGAAAATTTAAGCCTTAATTTTTTCTTTTAGAGAGAAGGACAGTGAGAGAGAGATAAAGAGAGAGAGAGACAGAAAGAACCAATTGTTATTGAGCTTTTCAAATAGCTTTCATTGCTCTGATACTTAGTTGTGTATGTGGGTGCTGGGGTTTGAATCTGTGTACTTGCACATGCTGGGCAAGCGCTGTAACCACCGAGCCACCGCTCCAGCCCCCTTAAGCCTTAAATAATGAGGACAATGCTAGTAAAACATTTTCACTCTGTGGAAAAATAATTTGTTCCTAATTCAGGCCATATATAAAATAAATTCAAATGGATTTAGAATTTAATTATATGAGGCAATACTTATGAATTTATGAGGAAAATATAGAACACTTTCAGTATCATATTGGGCATATGTTTTTTTCAACAAGATATAACAAAATAATAAAATTAAGGAACAGCTAAAATTGTTGTTTGATTACAAGGAACTTCTATTTACCTAAGTATGGCATGAAGTGCCAAAATAAACCATAAACAGAGAAAATATTTGTCTCATACATTAGTATGTTACTGAAAAATAGGCTTATACCTGAAGCAAGAACCTGCGCCTACACACATACACAAGACTTACACAGGTTGAACATGCTTCATAATCAGAATATTGGGGGACACTGACAAGAGGAAGATGGTTTGACAAATTACAGTCAAAACACACATATAGGAAGAAATATTGTATACAATTACCTTCAGGTTATGCATACAAAATGAATATAAAGCACAAATGAAATTCATGTTTAAACTTGAGTTCCAAGTCTGAGATATTACATCATTTTTATGCAAAAAGTCTAAATTTCTGAACTCTAAAAACACTTTTAATTCCCCCACATTTTGGATAAGGGTTACTCAATCGTATGTCAATAAGTAAAGGAAACCACACAAGAAAGAAAGTCATGAAATCGTGAATGTATATAGCTTCCCAATGGCTGAATATGCTAAGTTCAATCGTAGTACTTAGAAATAAAAAGTCCACAAAAGAATAAAATGAATTTTTGTATATAATGATAGAACATACAGTAATTATTTAGTGTAATTAAATAACACTAACTCAATAGGATAATTATTTAGGAAAAATCATGGATGTAACATAAAATGTATGAAATAAATACAAAAAATTTTAGACTAGCAAGTTGTTGAATCCTCAGAATAGCAGTCTGATTGGAAAAGGATATGCAGAGAATCTAAAATATATTGATTATTTTTTATTCTTAAAATGAGTGGTTGGCACATGCATCAGGTGTGCTTTTATTAATATAGTTATTTTCATGACCACAAACATATTATATATGTTATTTTATGTATATGATTTTTTGTACAACATGAGAATTCCCAACCAAACGCAAGCCATTTGCAATATTCATCTTTAACTAATTACCAATTAATCTTTATGTCATCATAATTTGGTTGTTCAACACATGGAGTAAATAAAAGAGAATATGTTCATATCAATACAGCATTTTTTCCTGTCCAAATATATGCAATACTCAAAGAATTATCTTGTCAAATAATTGAAATGTTTAGAGTAATTGAATGCCTTTTGACATTTTATCGATAGTAATGTAGTTCCATTTTAGTTGATTTTTAAAATCAAGCTAATTTATACTTGAGAAATGGACAAATTCAGGCTAAAACTTTAGCTGTTCTCAATTAATTTCTGAATTATTGCAATTAGTAGTGGAAGCAGCAGGATGGAAAATGAACAGTGTTAAGGCTTAGGATTTGTTTACAGAAGTTAGAGAAAAGGCCAAAAAATGTGTGACATGAAAGAAAAGAGGGGCTCTGAGTTTCAGGGACTGGATTTTAGAGATAGTCCTGCACCTAGGAAAGATACATATGGTGTTTAGAGAAGGAAAATTAAGATGAAAAATGAAGTTTATTGACAAAAAACGAAACACATGATGATTAGCATTTATTGTGGAAAACAGAATGAGCTAGTCCTTAGTGTTAACTACGCCATTCAGTAGCTACAATGAGGTAGATATCAGAAAATTATAAATGCCAAACTTAATCATATATTACATTACTAAGTGGTAAAATTCAGAAATATGCAGACATTATACTTTGTAAAAAACATTATTGTTTAATGGCACATGTATCCCAGGAAGCATAAAAAACAGGTTTCTTCTTATTTAATAAAATACACAAACTCCTCATACACCACAAATATTTGAGGTGCCTTTGCAATGTACATATATTAAAATGAAATTGAAAGCATACGTAAATAAATTAAGACCAGAGAATATACAAGTAGAAAAATAGGATAAGTTTAAGAAAAGATAAGGAGAACACACATCACATGTTTTCCTTTAGAAAAAAATGTTGCTCAGTGAAATTTCTTTTTCCCATTTGTTAGTCCATTTTTTTAAGAGAGAGGGACAATGAGAGAGAGAGAGAGAGAGAGAGAGAATCAATTTTTTATTTAGTTTTTTACATGGCTTTTATTGCTCAGACACTTCCTTGTGTACCTGGTGATGGAGTTCAAACCCACATTCTTGTGCATGTCAGTCAAGTACCACAACCTCTGAGCTACCCCTCCAGCCCTTTATTGGTCCATTTTTAACCAAACTGGGAACATAGATATCTAGGGAGATAATGGATGAAACTTCATTCAAAATTTTTCAGTAAACATCACTCTCATGGGACTTGAGATTCTACATGTGACTTGTAGGACAACATTATAATTAAGACCTGAATTTTACTCTTTCTCAAAAGATGGATTTATCTTATGAATATGGAAGTAACAGTATAACAAACCATGTATATAAATATATATTTCCCCCTAAATGGGAACATATTTAGTACACCAGAATTTGGGAGAAAGTATTCAGAACCTCCAATTACTAGAGCAATTACATTTATTATGAGCAAAGTATCCTGTAACAATCTGGTTCTTATATTTAGTGAAGAACAGGCAAGACATGATAATGATGCATGAAGATTCATGTGCATAATCAGAACTTGACTGTATTTTGATATGCAGACACATAACTTGGTGGGTGTTACACACTATTTCTATGAATTTTCTTGTTTAGTCAATATTAAGATATTGTCATTCAAATAAAAATTTTGCAATGAATTTTTAGGGATTAAGTTTGGGTTTAACATTGAATGGACCCTATGCACATCACAAGGCATTAAAGATTGATTAATGGGTGCCTGGACTACGTAGGAGATATGTCAACCTATTTTTGTGATGAGGAGAAAAATAAAGAAGTAAAATTTTGTAAGATCATATATGAAGCAGAAAATGCAAAGGGAGGAAAATGAGTGCTTCTGTTTGCAATACATTTTCTCTAGAAAATATATATGCTTACTCTGTACAAAATGAGAATGATTCCAAATTTTGCATCTGAGTAGAAAACAATGTTCAAGTTTCAGAGTATAACATCAGAAACGAGGACAAACTTGTAACTACAAGTTTAAATTTTTGACAAAATATGAATTGCAGAAAAATTATAATGGAATGTAAACCCTTAGTTCCAGCTAAGTACTGTCCCTTTATAGCATAGGGGAAATATGGGACCAGTTATGAAGTATGTTGAAGTGTTAAAATATAAGCTTAACTCATCTGAAAGGTGTAGAAAGCACATGAGAAAAGTAGCATAGTGAAAATGAAGAAGTCAAGTATGATTTTACAGCTACAGAAAAAGAGACAGCAAACTAGGACACTTTAGACCTTGACAAAGCACTTGAGACCTTAAATTAAAAAAGAAAAAAGAACATGGAAAGGTCAGATTTTGAGTATATATATATATAAAAAAAAACAGAGAAGATATGTGACTGCAGTAGGTCCTTAGGTGCCAATTCTGGGAAGCAGCCCTAGCTATTAATTGTTATGTCTTATAACCTCTATCTATTGAAAATTTAAAGAGATTGTGTAACAGGGAAAAATCCTGGAAACAAAGAGAAATACTTTTAAAAGTAAAAGAAGTCTAACGAAAAAAACATAGTTTCTAGGAATTACACAAAGCCATAGAAGGAAAAATAAAACCCAATCCAAAGACATATTCAAAAACCAAGAACCTTGGAATCCTGCTGAGGTCATGAAATATGGAGAAAAGAATAAGTAATCATGGGGAGGACATAACCATATATTTTAAATAGTATAAACATGTGAGTACCCCAATTCTATAAGAAAATACAGTTGACCTGATTACCAGGGTAAGGAGAAGTCTAATAAAATGGAATTAAGAGAACTAAGGATTTAGAAATCTTAAAGGGAAGAAAGAAGACTTACAGAAGCCTGGGAAGTGGAAGTGTGGACATTTGGCATTTCAGAAGGATGTCACCTGTCATCCTCTACTCCATCAAAAGGTTATACTAATCCTGTTATCACAAGTAATACTAGGTCTTCCAGGATTTTGCCTGTCTTGTTTACTTTTTTGTCTAACATAGTATCTAGAATTAGTAGAGACTCAATGAATCTGTACTGAATGAATTACAGAAAATAATACAGCCACTATAGTCTCCACTATAGTCTTTGATAACTACAGATAACTCATCTATAAAATAATGTAACTTTTATTTGGAGGAATTTTCAAAATTAAAGAAAGTGTGTTTCTGAATATTCAAAATCTCTGTGTAAATATAAATCAAGTGGCTGGAGCAGTGGGTTGGTGGTTATGGTGCTAGCCTGGAATGTGCAAGTATGCAAGTTCAAACCCCAGCACTATGAAGACAATGAAGTGTCCCAGTATTGAAAGTTACATGAAAAAGTAAATAAGGATTGCTTCTCTCTCTCTCTCTCTCTCTCACTCTCTCTCTCTGTCCCCTCTTTCTTAAAAAAAATACAAATCAATAACTTGGGTGGGAGGGTGTGTTGGTAGCAAGATGTAACCAAATAAATTGAAAATTTTCATTATTTTTATGATAATGCATGGTATTTATTTGTTGTGAAGTATAAACTTAATTCTTGAAAAATATAGCATTTCATAAAAATCAGGAGGATTCCTCTTTTCTTGTAAGAAAAGGGGTATATTGCCAAGTTGTCCAGTGAGTTTCAAATTTCTAGATGGATGATAAAAAGAAAGGAGACAAAAGGATGACTTTCATTAAATTATAGTTTTTAATCCTAAAAGATTATTTGCTCTTCATGATACTACAGGCAGTAGATTATATAAAATACACAAATATTTATTGATTTTGTTGCTTTGAATCCATATTTTCAACCACAAAAAGACTGAGAGATGTTTCATAGAAATTTTATTCCAATATTTTTTCTATAAAATAAGAAGATGTGTAAAAGTAGACTACAATATAAGGACTAAGGCTGCGTTATGGGCTTACTCAACTAAAAACTTTGTGATGATAAAAGATCAATAAGAATCAAATCTGTCTCTCAGTCTAGACCTTGGATAGATTATGGTGAGATGTTGAAATGGAATGAACTAGATATGCTTCCGTTAAAATAATTCTAACCTTCCACCCAAAATATAGTTACAAAGAAACAATCTCACATCTCCATTGCATATAGTTAAGAGTTCTATTTGAAATAGCCACCTAAGGTAGCATAACTCCTCAGCAGCAATCTAGATTGAACAGGCCTCCAAAGCATGGAGCTTTTGGAGATGGTAATGGCAGAGATGGAAAAGCACACAGAGGAAGGAATTCCTCATCCAACATCTCTCTGAGACTTTTTTTTTTCTTTGTAGGAGACAACCCAAGATTTCAACCATTCAGATAGGATTATATAAAGCTTATTTCTATATTTGTTCCTTTATTACAACAACACAAAATACCTTTCCTATGTAAATGATGAAAGTAGAGGGATGAAGGAAATTGGCAGTGTTGGACTTTTCAGAGAAAAGAGAGGATGGGGGAAGATAAGTAAATAGATGCATATTTCTATGTGGTTCTGAAGATCAAACCCAGAATCTTATAACTGCTCAGCAAACCTATAATTTTTAAGGCTGAATAATACATCATTTTACATAATTTCTTGATTCATTCACTGTTAGTAGACACTTGGGCTGTTTCTATATGTGGGCTGTTGTGAATTATGCTGCAACAAACATGAAAAACCTGGAAGACTTGTGGAGTAAGTCAGTCACAGAAGGACAGACACTGCATGAGTCCACTAATATGGGGTGTCCACAGCAGTCAAAATCACTGAAGCAGAGAACATAAAAGTGATTTCCAAAGGCTGGAAATGGTGGAAATGGAGTTGTTTAGTGGGTATGAAGTTTCAGCTATGCTAGATGAATACATTCTAGAGAAGATCTGCTATACGTAAGAACCCTTAATGACATCAAATTGGAAGTTAGGATTTCAACAGATAAATTTCTCAAGGGAACACAAGAATAAGAATTCTGTTTATAACATAGTACTTTATTTAACAATACAGTATTGTGCATATCAAAATTTATTCATTGGGCAGATTTAGTATTAAGTTTTCTTACAAGAACACAAAACAGACAATTACATGCAAAAATAAAGAAACACAGGAAGGCTTGGGAGGGTAAGTTATTCCTATTAACTTGATTGTGGTTATGGTATCATAGGTTTTTGTATATGTCCCAAACTCATCAGATTGTACATGATAAATATGTGCAGTTATTTGTGTATTAATTATACTTCAATAAAGCTGTTTGAATAAATAGGGGTTGGAGTGGTTACAGTGCTTGCCTAGCATGTACAAGGATGTGGGTTAAAACCCCAGCACCATGTACACAACTAAGTGTTGGAGCAACTAAGGCCATGTGAAAAACTAAATAAAGTTATTTCCCTCTTTCTCTGTCTCTCTCACTGTCCCTCTCTCTTAATAAAAAAATCACATGAAAAACTAAATAAAAATTGATTCTCTCTTTCTGTTTCTCTCATCGTCCCTCTCTCTTTAAAAATAAATAAAAAAAAAAATAAGTAAATCAGTTTTAGAATTCACTATTTTCCACAGTACAATCTGATCATCTCTATTATAAACCTGTTGTACCTCATGATTCTTTTTCTTGAAGCACTTTCTTTGGCTATTATCCAAGAATTCATGATGGCTTCAGGCAGTTTTTCACCAGTTTTATGCAGCTACTATTTCCTTAGTTGTTCTTGAAACTGATCTTTATTAGTTGATATTTTATGTTTTTTAAGGGTGTAACTATCACTGAAAGTCACAGGAAAATGCTTGTGCAGTTGCCAACCTTTTACATGCCCTACTGTACTACCATATCAAGATTAATTAAAACTGAACTCTATTTTGTATTTTTCCTCCAAAACCATCTTAAGCAAGAAGAGCACAGAAGGTAGAATACACTAATTGACTTCAAAATATACTGCAAAGCTGTGGTAATCAAACTAACAAGACATCAGCATAAAAACAGTCACACACATCAATGGAACAGAATGGAGAGCCTAGAAACAAACTCATGCAGCTGCAGCCAACTGAGTTTTGACAGTGGTGCTAAGAACAGATATTGGAGAAAGGACAGTCTTTGAATAAATGGTTTTGGAGAATTGGATATCCACGTAGAGAAGACTGAAACTTATCTCTTGACAATTCCATCAAAATCAACTTAGGGTTGGAAATGGTGGAAACAGAGTTGTTTCGTGGGTCTCACTTAAATGTGAGACCTGAACTGTAAAATTATACTAAGAAAGAAACATGGGGGAATATTTAAGAATATTGGAATGAACTAGGATCTTTTTGAACAGGATCCAAAGGTCCAGGAAACAAAAGCAAAAATAGACAAATGAAACTACAAGCACAACATACCACAATGCTTCTGCATAACCAAGGAAACAAAAAAGTGAAGAGACAAACTGTAGAATGGGAGAAATATTCACTCGTTATACATCTGACAAGGGTTTTATATCCAGGATATAGAAGTAATTAAAAAAATCTCAACATAAAAAACAAGTAGCCCCTATAAAAGTGGGTAATGAATTTAAGTAGACATCTCTTAATTAAAAAAAAATACAAAAAGGCAATTGGTACGTGAAAAAATGCTAAACATCACTAATCATCAGGGAAATGCAAGCCAAAACCACAATGAGATATCAACTCACTAAGTAACAATGGGTATTATCAAAAAAAAGACAGATAAATGTTGGCAAAAATGAGGAGAAAGGGAAAAATTGAGCACTGTTGATGTGAAAGCATATTAGTATATCCACTATGGAAAACAGTGTGAAGTCCCCTCCACACATTAAAAATAAAACTGACACCTGATCCAGCAATACCTCCACTGGTTATATAGCAAAGGGAAAGAAATTTGTGTGTCAAAGAGAAGAGACTATTGCCCTAGCATGTTTATTACAGCACTGTTCACAACAGCCAAGATGTGAAATCAACTGTGTTCATGCACTGATGAATAGAAAAAGAAAATGGAATACTATTTATACATAAATAAATAATGGAAGGCTTATCATCTATTAATAACAGTGTGGATGGAAATCATTGGGTACATGAAACAAACCAGGATCAGAAATACCTGTACTTCATGACATCACTTATATGGAGAATCTAAAAATGTTCCACATTTTTGAGAGTGGAATGGTGGTTACCAGAAATTAGGGCAGCTAGGAGAGAGGAAAAGAGGAGGAAAGATGGACAATGAGGATTAACTAACAGTTAGATAGGAGCAAGAATTTCTCATGCTATTATTACACAGCAGGTTGATCATAGATAAGAATAATGTACTGTACATTTTAAAAAGCTATAAAGAAGAATTTTGAAAGTTTTTTTTTACCACAAAGAACTAATAAATGTTTGAGAAGATAGATATGTTTAACATAAAGATTACACAATTTTTACACGTTTTGAAACATTACATGGTACCTCATTGATATGTACAATTTTTTATATTTAGTTATCAGTTAAAAAGTATCACTAATAATTTTAATGAAATCTTGGTAGTAAGCGGTCCTTGATTTGTTGAAGAGAAACAAATGACTTTATAGATATTCACTAATATAGAACAAATCTATGTAGAACCTCCAAACCGCCAGAAATTTGTAGGAGAAACAGTGAAGCATATGCATAATACTTTAAATTCTATGAAGAACAAGAATGAAAGAGTGATTACAAAAAATGTGAAATTGCAAACTAAAGCTATTTAAGATCAAATATTACAAGGATTGAGTTTTTTTAAAAAAATAAAATTTAGCAATGCAACAACTGTAACATTTATGTATAATTAGCTGAAACAAAATAAAATGTAAATATTATTATCCAAATAATAGAATTTTTGACAACATGATTGGAATAAAAAGAATGTTTAATTTCATGAAAACAGACAACCACAGCGAAATGGGTCTAGTATGTAAGACTAGCATGCCCCCAGTGCCTATTGTTAGGAACCACATCTGGAGAGGCCCTTGCCTACCACTTGCCCCGTTTGCCTGTTGGGGCCTCTTTGAGTCCTACTGGCAGGCACTCAGAACACCACCAGTAGGATCCCTAACCTTAACACTGCTCAAAACCTATTGGAGAAGTACCCAGGAAAATTCAGGTTCAGATTTGCAACCTTAAGCCTTGAACCTAAAGGCAAGGCAAAACGAGGACCCAGGCAGAAATACCATGTGGAAGAAAGTGATCATCAAAGAGGTGGTGGCTGATCTTAACTTTGAATTGCAAGGAAAAAACCACCTGGAGAACTCCCTACCTTCGCCATAGGAAATATCGATTCAGAGATCAGGAAAAAGCTCTTTAAAAATGAAGCATCAAACTAGAAGAGGTTCACCTCAAACCCACATCTCCCCTAAAAAGGATGCCACAGATAGGGACTGAGATGAAAACCTTGAAAATATCAACAATGATCTGTCTACTAAAAGAAACAATGAACTAAAAGAATATATAATGAAGGGATTAAGTGAAAAAACTCAAGAGATGAAAAACTCTATTATCAAAGAAATAGAGATACTCAAAAAGAAAGTAACAGAGCCAAAATCTGCAGTCAATGGTATGTGTGAGGAACCATGGATGAATTTAATAATAGACTAATTTCTAAAGAAAACAGAACATCAGCTCTTGAAGGAAGAACTTCTGAAAATAGGGACAGGCTGAGCAAGCTTGAGTGCACAGATGACAAAAAAGAAAAAAAAACTCACAGAACACAAACAGAATTTAAAAAATGTCTGGGATGTAATTAGAAGAAATAATCTATGAGTAATTGTGATACAGGAAGAAATAGAAACACAAATGAATGGGATAAGGGACATTCTCAAGGAAATAGTTAAAGAAAAAATTTTCCCATATAAAAGTAGAGTTAGATATGCTCATCCAGGAAGCTTATAGGACAACCAATAGACCTAATCCAACGAGAAGCTCACCACGACATATCATACACAAAATGTTCAATAGGAAAATCAAGGAAAGAATATTGAAGCGGCAAGGCAGAAATGCCAAATTACATTCTGAGGCAAACCAATAAGAATCACATCTGACTTTTCAGATCAGACTTTTGAAGCCAGGAGATCATGGAAAGAGATCTTTCAATGCCTGAATGAACACAACATGCGGCCAAGAATACAATACCCAGCAAAACTCAGCTTCAAATTTGAGGGGGAAATAAGAACTTTTCATGATAAGAACAAACTTACAGCATTCATGAACAGAAAGTCAGCATTACAAAGAGCCCTCAAAGATAAACTCCAGATAAAAGAACAAGCTAACATTCCTCAAAAACCACAAACAGAGGAAATTCAATAAAGGTACAGGCTATCAATAGTCAATTGAGACAATAAAGAACATACTAATAAAACAATGAATATGAACCACAATTGCATAACTATTCTAAAACAGAATGTGAATCATCTCAGCACACCAATCAAAAGACACAGACTAGCAGATGGATCGAAAAAAAAAAACCCAACAGTATACTGCTTACAGAAAACCCACTTATAGCCAATGATGCCCACAGATTAAGGGTGAATGGATGGCCCAGGCATACAACCTGGAAAGCAAGCTGGAGTTGCAATTCTTATATCTGACAAAATGGATTTCACACATAAATTAATTAAAATATTAATTTATGCAGGCCACTACATCCTAGTAAAGGGAACAATAAATACAACAGGAAGATATAACCGTATATACTCCCCAAACACCAAGGACCCAAATTATGTGGGAAAATTACTACAAGACATAAAATCACTTATGGACCTCAACATGATAGTACTGGGAGACTTTAACTCTCCTGTATCACAAATAGAAAGAGCATCAAAGCAAAAAATCAATAAAGAGATCTCCAGTCTAAACAACACCATAAATCATACAGACATCTATAGAATATTCCACCCAAAATTGGCAGAGTATACCTTCTGCTCAGCAGCACATGGATACTTATCCAAAATAGATTATATTCTAGTTCACAAAGGAAATCTCAGAAAATATCAAAAAGCAGATAATATTCCATGTGTTGTATCAGACCATGATGCCATAACCCTAATAATAGCAAAAAACTTTGCACAAAACACACATATATGTGGAGATTAAATAACACCCTATTAAATGAAGAATGGATCAAAGAAGACATGAGAACAATAACTAAGGGATTCTCAGAAGAGAATGAAAATGAAGACACAACATACTGGAACCTCTGGGACACCATGAAAGCATTTTTAAGGGGAAAATATATTGCACTGAGTGTCCACTTTAAGAATCAGGAGAGTACCTTAGCAAATAAGCTTATGCTCTAACTCAAATCTCTACAAAAGAAAGAACAGTCTAATCCCAAAGCCAGCAGAAGAAAGGAAAGAATCAAGATCAAAGCTGAAACCAATGCAATTGAGAACAACAACAACAAAAAATTGACAAAATAAAGAACTGGTTCTTTGAACAAAAAAATAAATTGACAGAACCCTAGCTAGTCTAACTAAAAGGAGAGAATCAAAGCAAATCAATAAAATCATCAATGAAACAGGCATGATCACCACTGACTCCACTGAAATAAAGCAGATTATCAGAACATATTTTGAAAAACTATACTCCTCTAAATCAGATAATCTGGATGACATGGACAAATTTCTAGACACATACAACATCCCCAAATTGACAGAGAATAAAATTGAAGTCTTAAACAGCCTAATAACAGGACACGAAATTCACACAGCAATTAAAAATCTTCCAAAGAAGAAAAGCCCAGGACCTGATGGATTCTCTGCTGATTTTATCACACCTTTGAAGAAGAGCTAACACCTCTCCTTATTAAGCTATTCCAAGAAATTGAAAAAGAGAGAACTCTCCAAAACATTTTTTATGATGCAACCATAACTCTGATACCAAAACCCAACAAAGACATATCAAAAAAAGAAAACTACAGACCAATACCCCTCATGAACATTGGCACAAAAATCCTTAATAAGATTCTCACAAACCGAATTTAAAAACACATTGAGAATGTAATTCTTCATGTTCAAGTGGACTTCATTCCAGGAATGCAAAACTGGTTCAACATATGCAAATCAATAAATGTGATTCATCATTTAAGCAGAATTAAGGATAAAAACCATATCATCATCTCAATAGATACAGAAAAGGCCTTTGATAAAATCCAGCACCCATTTATGGTCAAAACTCGAGAGAAAATAAGGATTAAAGAAACTTATCTTAATTTTATAAAGGCCATATATGCCAAACTCTCATTTAGCATAATATTAAATGGACAAAAGTTGAAAGCATTTCTACTAAACTTGGCTGCCTGCTCTCAACACCTTTATTCAATATTATCCTCAAGACCCTGGCTGGAGCAAATAGGCAAGAGGAGGAAATCAACAGACCAAGAATTGGAAGGGAGGAAATCACACTATCCATTTTTGAAGATGACATGTTCCTGTATCTGGAAGATCCAAAAACCACCAGAAAACTCCTGGAGCTAATAAACAAATTTGACAAAGTAACAGGATACAAGATCAACAACTATAAATCAATAGCTTTCCTATTTGCAAACAATATTAGGACAGAAGAAGAAATTAGGAAATAGATCTCATTCACAATATACTCTAAAATAATAAAATTCTTGGGAATTAAGCTAAGAGAGAGGCAAAAGTCCTCTACAAGAAAAATTATTGTACATTAAAACAGAAATTGCAGAAGAACTGAGAAGATAAAAAGATGTTCCATGCTCTTGGGTAGGCCGAATTAATATAATTAAAATGGTCATTCTGCCAAAAGCACTATACAGATTCAATGCAATTCCCATGAAGATTACAATGTCATTCTTGCAGATATAGAAAAGCAATTCTCAAATTCATTTGGAACAATAAGAAACCCAGAATAGCCAAAATATTACTAAACAAGAAAGATGAAACAGGTGGTTTTGCAATACCAGATCTAAAACTATACTATTGGGCTGTAGTATTAAAAATAGCATGGTATTGGTATCAAAACAGGAATGAAGACCAATGGAATAGAATAGAAGACTCTGAAACAAACCCACAAATCTTTAAACTTCTGATCTTTGACAAAGGGGGTCAAAATATAACATGGAGGAGAGACAGCCTACTCAACAAATGGTGCAGAACAAACTGGCCACTTGCAGAAAATTGAAATTTGATCCTTATCTCTCTTCTTGCATAAAAATCAAACCTAAATGGATCAAGGAATTAGGAATCAAACTAGCTACCATATAACTGCTAGAAGAAAAATTAGGACCAATACTCCACCATATGGCAGTTGGCAATGACTTCCTCAAAAAGACTACTAAAGTGAAAGAATTACAGTCAAAAAATAATGAGTGGAATGCCATTAAACTAAAAATCACTGTACATCCAAGGAAATAGTCAAAACAATCAAGAGACTTCTATAGAATGGGAGAGAATCATGGCCTATTATCCCTTTGACAGGGGACTAATATCCAAAATTTACAAAGAACTCAAAAAAACTCAATAACAAAAACACAAACAATCCAATCAATAAATGAGCTAGAGAGCTAAAATGAAACTTCTCAACAGAGACCCTGAGCAAGCCAATGAATACATGGGAAAGTGTTCTAAATCACTGGTAATCAGAGAAATGCAAATCAAAACTACATTAAGATTTCACCTTATTTTTGTCAGGTTATGAATAGAAACAATAATAAATACTAGAGGGGTCGTGTTGAGATAGGAATACTAACACACTGTTGGTGGAATTTCAGACTGGTACAGCCACTCTGAAAAGCAGTGTGGAGTCTCCTTAAAAAATTAGGGTTAGATCCACCATATGATCCAGCTATCCCTCTTCTGGGGATTTTTCCCAGAGGAGTTAGAATCATCACATTATAGCGACACAGCAAAATCTATGTTCATAGCAGCTCAATTTACAATAGCTAAATAGCTAAATTATGGAACCAACTCAGATGCCCCTCACTGGATGAATGGATCCAAAAGTTGTGATATATATATACACACATACACACACACAATGGAGTTCTACTCAGCTATTAGAAACAATTATATTGCATCATTGATGGTAAATGGATGGTAATGAATGAAATCCTGCTGAGCGAAGTTAACCAAACCCAGAGAGTCAAGGGCCTGGTTGAATATTTTCCCTCATTTGTGGAGGCTGGACCTAAATAAACCCAGGCTTGGGAGAAAGGTAGACAAACTCATGAATTATATCCATAGAACAAAAATGCAATATGTTAGCATTTATGAGATACAGTTCCAAGATACTGTATAAGATATTTGAACAAGCTCTACTGCATGCCTGTACAAAAATGTAAATGTTTAACCTTAATGTCAAACATATTGAAGAATAACAAGGGGTTATAGGAAGGGAGGAGAATGGGAAATGTTGGAACTGAGATAAAGAAAAATATATTCCAAGCATTTATAAGTATGTTACTGTATACACTATAATCATATATGTAGAAAATATTCTTCATAGGCATAAGAATTATGTCATTGTACTTGGGTTTTTAGGAAAAATATAGGACCCAGAAGAAAGGCAAGGGATCAGGGGATGGGAGGAGGAAGGTAGAGGGGTGAGGGTGGGAGATATTGAATAAACTGTATTTCTGAATTGTGTGTATCTAGGAATATGTAACAACTAATCCCATTATTATGTAAAATTATAATGCAGGAATATAAAATAAATTAAAAAAATAAAAAAGTGTGCCCCAGTTATCCACCAAGAGATGTGAAATTCTGTGTACTATTTGGAGTTGTTTTTTATTTTTTGGTTTGTTTTTGTTTTTGAGAGAGGTACAGTGAGAGAGAGAGAGAGAGAAAGAAAGAGAAAGAGAGACAGAGAGGGAGAGATTTAATCAATTTGATTCAGCTTTTCATGTGGCCTTCATTGCTCCAATACTGTACACGGTGCTGGTATTCAAACCTGCATCCTTGCACATGTTAGTGCCATAACTGTTGAGCTACTGCTCCAGCTCTCTACCTGGAGTTTTACAAGGCTTCTATATTGCATCCTCTTAGTCAATGTTTAGTCAGCTTTTCTGTTCCTGTGACTAAAGTACCCAACAAGAAGTAGAACAATTTTAGGAGGAAAAGTTTATTTGGGGGCTCACAGTTTCAGAGGTCTTAGATCTTAGAAGGTTGGCTCCATTCCTTGGAGTTTGGGGTGTGGCTGACTGAACATCATGGCAGAAGGCATGGCTCCAAGAAGAGAGAGAGACAGACTCCACTCTCCAGATCCAAAATATGTAACCCAAAGTCATGCCTCCAATAACCCACTTTCTCCAGCCACACTTTACCTGCCCCTAGTTGTCAGTTAATCTGTATTAGGGGGTTAAGTTATGGCTCTCATAACCAAATCATTTTTACCTTTGAGTCTTCCTGCATTGTCTTACGTAAACCTTAGAGGGACACCTTTCATTTAAACCATAACAGTTAAGCATTCTTGGGCATACTGTAAAATATCTTTCAACATAGCTAACTATATAAAAGCTTTAAATCCATGCTACTAATAGAAGCATCTTCAGATTATCATTATTCTCAGTTTCAAATAAAGTGCTAAGTATTCAAAATTTAGATAGATAATCTGTGACAGTAGAAAATCTAAGGACCAAGGAAAAGCAAGGGAGAGAAAATAAACCTCTACCATGGAAACTAGAGTTTATTTCCAGTTCAGGGTTCTTATTAAGACAATTGGGATACATAAATATGAAGAATTAACTTGAGTTTTTGTGCAATCACTCAAAACACATGTCTCTATGATGTTAAAAAATACAGGCACTTTGTCATATACTTAAAATAATTGTGATAGGATAATTATTGACAGATTTCCTTCCAACAAGTCTACTGTATGTCTAGTATCTGCTTGGTCCTCTGGCCCTTCAATTTGAATCAGAACCCAAGTCTCCTATTTTTCAGTTTCAACTGTTTTGAGACTGTTTACCTATTTTTCTTGTCTCAGAGAATTTTTATTTTTCTCTATTTCTTCTCTCCCGCCTTCTCTCTCCCCTTCTGCCCCTTGATCTTTCTCTCTCAATCTCTCTTTGGCTCTGCTAATACCATTTTTATATGAAAGACATTTAACTAGACAGTTTATCTAGTATATATTAAAAAGGAATATTCCTCCCTCAGGGTGATGTCTGAAGTAGGTCTGGAACCCCAGTATCTTTAGCTTTCCCTTTTTTCGGATTTTAATAGCATTACCTTTCCTTCTGTTTATTATTATTGTGTATTCTCTTTTCCATTTTGTCTTACTTTTCTCTGAAAATTACTATAAGTTTAAAACCAAACCTGAGACTCAAATCCTCATTTTTTTAAACCACAAAAGACAGGAGACTTTTCCTTCCAATCTAGACTAAATAACCCTGGGGACATGTTCAATGAACATGTTCAATGAAATCAGAATGGTGTTGAGTCTTGATTGTGTTTCTACTAACTATATCATCTTACAGGAGTAATTTGTCTTTCTTCTAAGTATTCTCACTGAAGGACAATAATTATAATAGGTCATTTAAGGAGTAAATAAGGAAGTTCCTATCAGTATCAGTATGTATGCCAAAACTGAACATTCAAAATGTTTGTTATTGTGTACATAATGAGAATTATTACATTTAGAAACATATTGTAATAGGCTGTAATTGATTATGCATTTTCCAGTTTTGATCAATTTCTTTGAATGAATACACATAAAAGATATTTATTAAAATTATGAATATTAAAAGTTGGGAAGGGTTGTTAAAGCATTTTTTTCCTGATTGATAAAAACACCTAACTTAAATGATGAAATTCAGCAGGAATATAAATTATTTTCCTTGTAATCTAATATTGAAAATCATAATATATTTATGCAAATTTAGAAAGCAGTCAATTAAGCTAAAATAATTTTATATGAAAAGGAGATACCTGGAGTAGTAAGTAATGTACAAGAAGTGCAGTGATTCAGTTGTTTAAAATCTACTGTCAATTAAGTCCACAAAAACAAAGTGTTTCTTTTTATTTTATAATTGGTCACATTTTTTACTTATTTCTAATGTTTTTTAGTGCATTCAGTTATACATAACACTGGGATTCATTGTAACATATTCATACATGCATATAATAAATTCTACTAATTTTCCAACTATTTAATTACTTTAAGAAATGGCACATTATAATTATATAAAAAGTTAACTCCACTGTGACATTTTCATAAGGTACATAGCATAAGTTAGTTTCTTTCATTCTTCTGTTGCTTCACTTTTCCACCCTTACTTCCTCCTCCTCAATCCCTTTCCTCTGCTCTGCTATCTCTTATAGTTTCATGAAATTCCTTTTTTATTATTTCTTATTTTTCTAAAGCTTCCACAAATGAGAGAAAACATTAAACCTTTGACATACAGCATCTTTCTTATTTCACTTAGCTTGATGTTTTCCAGTTCCATTCATTTACTGATAGAATTCACTACTGACACAATTCCAGTCTTCTTTATGACTGAGCAGGAACTCCGTTGTGTATATATACCACATTTTCTTTATCCATTCTTCTATTGGTGGGCACATGGCCTGGTTCTATAACTTGGCTATTGTGAACTGTGCCGTTATGAACATTGTAATGCAAGCATCACTATAGTATGCTGATTTCAGTTTTTTTTGGATGCATTTTCAGGATTGGTTCCAGTTCCAGGAACCTCTACACTAATTTCCATAGTGGTTGTTCTCATTTGAAGTCCCACCAAGAGCATATAAGTGTTACTTTATCTCCTGATTCTTGATGTTTGTCATTCAGAGAGCTGAAAGACTTTATCCAACTTGCTAAATGTCTAGGATTAGTTTCCTCCTTTGTAACATGGAAAAGATAGCAACATTTACATTCTAAGTAGAAATGAAATTCATTAAATAACTAAAATTTCAAAGCATGAGGTGAAACTTCCCTTCACCACAGTAGAGAAGACTGATCATCTCTGTGTCATCCTATGTTCACAAGGCTGCCTTTATTCTGGAATATATCTGGGGTCCTTTCTCATTTGGACATTTATATTTCCAGAAAGTGAAATGTATATAAATATATGCAATGAAAATCCAATTCTTTTTAAAATTAGCTTTATTAGCAAGGTCTCTCAAAAAAACTTTACCATAATTTTCTTTAAATGTTCATTAATATTTCATTTAGAGAAAAGTCTCTTTATTTTCACCAAAATTTATTTTCCTATGGTTATATAGAACAATTTTAATGCAATTATGAAATCCTTTAATATATAAGTTATTTAACAAACAATTGTTAATTCAATACTATCCATATGACTTATTAAAATAGGTTCAAAGAGTGATATAATTTGATGGTTCTTTAAGATAGCATGCTAACTTTGTTATATGCAAAGTTTTTGTTATTTGTTTTTTATTTGTTCAAGATAGTCTTACATTTAGAAGGGAATTATTGTCATACAAGAATAAAAAATGCATAATGCCAGAGCAAGCCAAGGTTGATGCCATTCCATGGTCTCCCTCCTTTGGGTGTCCCCCACCCCCTAATCCCATATTTCCCCCTTCTTAACCCCATGCTAGTTTGGCTTCATAAATTGTGGAAGTTGAAGTTTCCCTACTTATGATGTGATCATTTTATTTTTCAAAGATGGATCTGTTGAGTAAAGATCTTTTGACAAATATAAATATGATAACGTTCAGTAAAAAAGCTCATGTAATATTAAAAATCAGTAATAAATAAGTCTGATTTTTAAAATTTTTTTATTTGTTCAACATAGTCATACATATAGGAGGGAATCATTGCCACATAATCATAATCACATGCATAACGACAGAGCAAGCCAAGGCTGATGCCAGTTCATGATTTTCCCCCATCCCATGTTTCCCCTACTTTACTCCCATGCTAGCTAATGAAGTTTACTATTTTTGACATTTGTTTGAAGTAACACTACACTATTCGAATTGCTTTTTTTTGTCTTGAAAGACTAGTGTAATGATTTATCTGAAAGCAATCCTTTAGTCACTACCACTTGATTTGCTTGAGCAGAGAATTTAGAGAGCATATATGAGTTAACAGAATGCTATCATCTTTTTCGTTTATGAAGCATATGCATAGAATTTACAATGCTCCTAATATTCCAATGCTCATTATCACTATTCTGCTAAATTCAGGATCATCTTTCATACTTACATTCTTTACTGGTCTAATTAAGTATTTTCATATTTCAAAAAATTAAGAGATACCACTAACATACACTAAATGTATATAAATTTAAATTTTAAAATTTATAAAATATGTATGACAGATGCATCAATTAAATAAAGTATATTCTACTAAGATCCCAGGACACATGTGAGTTTTGGTCTTAAAGTTTTCAAGTCATTGTTCTATATCTATTCATTTGGGCAATTTTCCTTTTTTCTTTTTTGAATATGCAATTATTTGTTTACAACTTTTTAAATTTTCCTTTTACTTTTAATTGAAACACAAAACATTGTACATTTAATAGGGTGCCATGTAATGATTTAACACATGTATACATTGTAAAATATAAATCAGGTCAAACAAATGTCCTCAAACATTTATCATTTCTTAGGTGAAAACTTTGAAATCCTTTCTGTTAGCTTTTGTAAATGTATGTGCATCATTATTATTTCTAGTCACCTCACTGTGCCATAGCACACCAGAGCTTATTGCTCCTGTATAATTTTAATTTTTCACCCTTTGATCAGCCTTCCCTATTCCTCCTTACACCATTCTACTCTCAACTACTTCTACAAGGTCAACTTTTTCAGATTCCATGTATGAGTGAGATCATACAGTACTTCTTTTTCTGCACCTGGCTTAGCATAAGAATTTCCATCCATGTTGTTGCAAACAACAGCATTTCTTTCTTTTTTATGTCTGAATCATATTTCATTAAATACGTGTACCACATTTTCTTTATTCCTTATCAGTTGATGGGCAACTATGTTGCCTCTACTTCTTTGCTAATAGGACTAGTGCTCTGTAAACATGGAATAGTAGATGTTTCTTCAACATGCTGACTTTATTTTCTGTGGATACACACCGAGTAGTGGAATTTGCTGAAAAGTTTAAAATTTTCAGATATTTACATATCTCTGTACTGTTTTCTGTAATGGCTGTACTACTAATTTGCCTTCCCACCAAAAGTATGGAAGTATTTCCTTCTTTCTACCCTCTTATCAGCACTTGCTAGACTTACATTTGTGTTTTTAGTTTTTTTTTCAATTTTTATCAGCTCTTTCGAGATACACATGACCATAGAATATACAATGAAATAATTTAGAAGCATGGAGTACTAACTTGTTCTAATTCAGTTTCCAGAATTTTCCCTTTCCCCCTTCCTCCTACCCCATGTTCTCTTCTATTTATTTTACTGATGTTATGTATTTATTTTTTAATTAGTACCTTGTTGATGTACATATTGATGAGATTCACTATGGTATGTCACATATGGACTTATTTACTTTTTTATACCAGCAATTTTTTTTTTAAAGAGAGAGGGCCAGTGAGAGAGAGAGGAGAGAGAGAAAGAGAGAATCAATTTTATTTAGCTTTTCATCTGGCTTTCATTACTCCAACACTTGCTGTGTATGTGGTGCTGAGGTTCAAACCCACGTCCTCACGCATGCAAGGCAAGGGCCATAACTGCTGCATCACCACTCTAGTCTTGTACTAGCAATTCTTACTGAGGTATGGTGATATTGTGATTTTGATTTTATTCCACTGATAGTGATATTGAGCATTTTCTTAATGTAGCCTTTGACCTTTGACTTGTCTGTTGCTTTTTTTTTTTTTTTTTTTTTTTTTTTTTTGTGAGAGAGAAAACCGAGAGAATTTATTTAGCTTGTTATCTGGCTATCTGGCTTTTGCTTCTCTGACACTTAGTTGTGTATGTGGTACCAGAGTTTGAACCCAGGTCTTTGCACATGCCAGGCAAACGCTCTAACTGCTGAGCCACTGCTTTTTAATATTGCTTTTTAATAGTCTGTTGTTACAGGACTATGTAGTGGATTTTCTTCAGAAATGATTTTTTCCCACTATTATTGCTTTGTCAATAAGTTGGGAAACTCTAGCATCCCCCCTTTGCTTTAATTGCTTGAATAAAAACAGATATTCTAAAATAAGTCTTCAACTGTACTTTTAATTCTTTTCTCTAAGTTGTATTTTCATATAACTTAAAATCTTAATTAAGTTACCTGTATGAGGGAAGAGTATTCAAATTATATGTAAAGTAAATCATTACATTTTATACATTTTATAAGACCATAAATTGCATGCTTTGGGTGGATAAGATATAATAAGTTTGAAATTTTAGATAAATTGTTCCTTCCATTTTATTCTCCCAGAAGAGGTGTCTCTGGTAGAATTTATAGAGCCTGGAGTAGATTTATATAATTAGCTTGGTTGCAAGCCATCGTCCCATAGGTCAAGCCAATTAAAGGATAACTAAGGGAGACATGACTCCGAACAGTGGCATATGGCACGGTGGCACTAATGTTCACTAGAGAGGGAAAACAAAGTCACATGGATTATAACTTTGAAATCAAACAAAATTAGTTGTTGAACATTTTGAACTCAAAATCCCTCTCCCTTTTTGTTTTCAGGTTACATACCACTTTCTGTACTCTCTTATGTTCAGTGTGTCCTTTGATAGGTGGAAAGGAGGAGTGGAAGGTCAGAGCTCTGTGGTTTCAATCATTGTGTCATTTGCCACATTGTGACTTTTCGTCACTTACTGAGCTTTTTGTTGGTCCTCATTAAAGATCCAGCTTAAAGCGCATGCCCTATACCCAGTTTACTACAAAATCAGATTCTTCACCTTGGAAATTTGAGAACTGAGCCTTAGGATGCACACATGCAATGGGGACAAAGTGAAAATTAGGCAAAAACTATCAGTAAGGAATAAAAACAATGAACTAGAAAAACATTTTGAATGAACAATGTTAGGCAGCATTCAACAATGATAATAAAATAATGACCAACCTCACAAATTTCCTTCACAAATTTAGGGTAAAAAAGGGAGACCTTCAGCAATGATGAATACATGGGGTGTGGAGTTACTCATAATTTAACCAAGCCCCCTGACTGTATCAATTAACACTTTGAGAATTAGGGTGTTGTGAGTATAAATTGATGGCCTCACAAATATATAGATATTTGTTTCTTAATTAAAAGTTCATCAAGTTCTACTTCAGGATTAGCTTAAGACTACTAAACAATTTTCCATCAACTGTGATGGAATTTCAGTCCACTCTGCAATTTGTTTTCTTGGCTTTGTTCCTTTCTCCATTTTAAGAACTCAGTTGTTGAAACTTAAGCTAAAAGTGGTAGAAAAGGCTTTTTAAATGTTTTTATAAAGGAATTCGTTTGCATCAAAAATTGCTACTATACTAGATATTTCTTTTACTTCTGCCTCTGTTAGAAGCTTGCTGTAAGATTTCAAACATTAGATTTTACATTTCTGTGCCTTAGTTTCCTTGACTGATAAAATATGGGCGAATGGGCTGGGTTGATTGCATTATTTCCAAGGTTCCCTTCTTCTTGAACATTCTGAGTCAATTTTTATTAATCACTTTTAACTCTGAAAAAAGAAAATGAAGATACAAGATGGAGATGAAGAGAGATTAAAAAGGTTCAAATACCTGGGAAAAATCAATGAGTTTTTCAAAAGCACAAATAGCTGCTCTTTTGAACAAGCGGAGCAGATGGCTGTATACGGTAACATGTGGTTTGTTGCCCCTTTACCTCAATCTTCTTCCTTGTGAACTGCACAGGAAATATTTAAATCCCATCATCACCCTTTCTTCTCTCTCAGAATGCCTTATTTTCTCATTTGCCCTTGAAATATTTACATCATACAGCTATTGTTCTTTAAGACGGCTGTGGGTGGAATCACTAGGCATTTATTAATGCCTAATGGTATTAATTTCCACTACACAAATGCTTTATTTTAGTCCTGCTTTTCCATGCCAACAGGCAGGCTTATTAAGAAATACATCAATTTCTGCCGTGAAAGAGGCATAGAGACATGAAAATAATTTTTGTCTTTTAAACATGCTGTAGTTGAATTTTTAAATACTTGAAGTAATATATAGCTTTTATATTCTAATTAATTGGCATCTTGCAATTTTTTTGATAGTTCATAACCTGGCTATTTTATTCACTGCTAAAAATCCATAAGCAAACATGTTCTTCATGAGTCTGCCCCTGGCTACCTACAGACAAAAAGTTTTAACTTTGTCTGCCAGTGCTGTGTACAAGGACTAAATCATATTCTTACACTTATTTTCTTTAAAATATTACCAGCTGCTGCTGGAACAGTGAATCAGCAGTCAAGACGTTTGGCTAGCATGTGTCAGGATACGAGTTCAAACCCCAGCACCACATACACAACTGTCAGAGCCAAAAAAGCCACATGAAAAACTAAATAGAAGTGATTCTCTCTTTCTCTGTCTCTCTCTTTTTCTCACTGTCCCTCTCTCTTATTGAAAAAAGTGCTACCAGCAAAAATAGAACGAGTAACTGAAATATTGTAGCAGAATTCTTTCATTTTTTAAAAAATGAAGGTGGGTGTAGGAAGAAGGTTCTGTCACATCTCTCTATTTACAGTGAAAAGTCAATTGTAGGCAGTTTGTGTTGAAAGTGACAGCATTTCTATCAAATTCTACATCAGCTGCTGCTAGCTGGAGTCAGAATTATCATCCTTCACTGGGCTGTCTTGCTTTATGATACCAATTAGCAAACAATCTGTTTTGTTGGCACATGATACAATTAGGATGCAAAACAGAGTGACTGTGAAGCAAAACATTTTTGCGGGGAGAAGGCTGTTTAGCCCAAGTGTGGGGAGGGGAGAACAGTATTATTTTTCTGTCAATCTTTCTTTAATTTCTCATTGATGACAGTATTGAAAATAATACATGTAAAAATAGTATTATGTTTGCTATTGTTTTCAGTTTTCAGGACAAAATGATATTTGATTTAAAATATGCACCTCTTATTTATTCACTTTTTTAGTTTTCCAGTTATCTTAGAATATATTCATGTTTAAGCGCTTATTGATATTCTAGAAAACATTTTTAAAGATTCACATTCCATATAAATCAGGAAAGAAGGTACACTAGAGGGCACTAGTAAGCTATACTTTTTATATTTATTGTTCTCTTTTACCAGTATAATTTGCATGTCTTTAGGAATGTTTTTGCTGTTTAATCTGATCTGTTTGTGACTACTCACTTTCCTTTCTTTGTTGCTTTTTTTTTAAGACAAAGAAGCTCTTTTGATATTTTTCATTGAATAGGAAAGTTCCAGACCTTTAGGTTCATTATTTTGATAAGCTTTGTCCCACATGGAACTCTAAGTGGCCTTTATATCTTTACTGGAATCCCCCGATCTTGTCCTGTGACATTTCTGATGTTTTTTTGAAAGAGCATCTCTGCAGCTGCAAGTGATTGCTACTTAAGCCCAATTGTAGGGGCTTTGAGATGTACACAAGTCACTCCTGGGCATTTCTTTTAAGTCACATTTAAACCCTAGTCTCCAGAGGTGATATGCAAAATATTAAATAATCTGCCACCTGGCTTGTTCTAACCTGATTGGTAGAGAAGCCAAATTCATCTTCCAAATAATATACAAGAACAATTTTACTTAAAAGGTCAAATTAAATTTATGCTTCATGCTCAAAACTTTGGCATTTCAATTAAATTTTAAAAGTCAATAAAAATATATGAGGCTGAAAAACAAGCTTAAAGAGAATAAATATTTTATTTATTAAATAAAAATAAGTTTAAGGAATTTCTCTGAATATGTTTTCCTTGTCTCTAACAAGAATTTTTAAGAAGTCCAAGTTCTATGACAGCACAAATACTTTATCTCCTTCATCTCATCTCTGTTGCAATTGATGTAATTTTATTCTTTCAGTTTCCTTTTCTTTTTTAAGAGGTAGAGGGACAGTGAGAAAGAGAGAGATAAAGAAAGAATCGGTTTTATTTAGTTTTTAATCTGGTTTTCTTTGCTCTGAAACTTAGATGTGTATGTGGTGGTGGGGTTTGAACACAGGTCCTCACGCATGCCAGGTAAGAGCCGTAACCTCTGAATGAGAACTGGGTTCAAGCCCCAGCACCACATACACCATGAATCTTCAGAGCAATGAAAGCCACATGAAAAACTAAATAGACCTGATTCCTCTCCTTCCCTCTCTCTCTCTCATGGTCCATCTTTCTAAATAAATAAATAAAAATATTATCTATTAAAATTTTTGAGTAAAAGAGGAAAAGGTTAGTTCACAAGTGCCCATGATTTAAAGAATGGAGGGAATTTGTAATAACAGTAATTACTAGGTTAATAGAAATGCTTGTAGTAATATTCAGTAGTATATAATTAAAACTTTGATCATAGTCCAAATCAAATCTATTGAAATCTAATATTTTATAGTAAAATACTTGTTTGGTATACTTCTTTCAAAGACTCAGTATCATTTTTCATCTACAAAAATACAAAGATTCCCAATGTATATCTTGTATAACATGTGTTTTATCTTAAAACACAATTGCTACTTTCTCAAATATAAGACTTACGGTCCACCTCAAGATAGGACTAAAGGAATTCACCTTCATGTATTGTCATCCTGAAATGTAATCTAAAATAGTGACTTGATCCTGTCTTTCTACCTCAGACCCCTTCCAACATGCTACAATCTGTTACTGCTGCCGTCTTGTTCTTTGTTGAAATTATTTGATTTAATTGGGACAGTTTTCCCAAGATGAACATGGGGTGAAAGGAAGTGTATAGAAGTTAGTGCTTAGCTCAGCAGAAAGATTTTGCTTTTCACAAATATTATGTTAGTGATTTCCCTGTCTGTGTTTTTCATGGTTATCAGGTTTAAAAGGCATTTGAAACAGGCTCCTTATCTATTAGGTCAGATGGGATTAAAATGGGGAGTTAATTTGATCAACTTTGTGCTGGTATGCAAGCGGAGGAGCCAATCCAGAACTTAGTACCAAATCTGTTGTGGCTTTGTGTCTAAGGCTCCTACAGTTTCACAAACATCTTATTAGATGTTGGTGAGAAGTCAGAATTCCCACCTACATGTAAAACCTATGAATGTTTATTCATTTCACCATGGAACATTTTAATCATAATTATAATGATTTATTATAATATTGTTTTCATTTAATGGAGGAAATGACAAAAATTCTTGTTTTGAATTTTATTAAAGCACAATTGACAATTAAATGTATTCAAGATGTGCAATGTAATGTTTTGATATATGCATACATTGTGAAGTTACTGAGGTCAAGATAGTTAATAAATGCATCACTCATGTAGGTACTTTTACTTTTATTTTGTGGTGGGAGTGCTTAAAACCTATGCTTTTGGCATATTTCAAGTATAGTCTAATCACTAAATGTAGTCACCATGGTGTGCACTATGTCACTATAACTTATTCATTTTGTAACTAAAATTTTATGTCCTTTGACTAAGATCTCTTCCAGACCATGTACTTTTTCTTTCTGACTTTAAACATTTAACCTAATGTCATCCAGGTTCAACATTCAAGTTCACTTAGGAAGTCACCTGGCTGGAATAGAGGCTTCACCCACCACAGAAGGCCAATATAATGGTTTACAATATAGACCATACTCAACCAAAATGTTTATATCCACAATTATTAATACATTATTATGTTAGTATTTCAGGGTTATCTTTTAGTAATTGCGAGAACAAACACAAGACAAATGTCTAAGATTTCCTTGTTGAAAATGGAATTAGATCTCTGGATGGAAAATAGTAGAATTCTAGCATTAAACTAACATGAAAGTTGATAAAACAGTTTCATTCAATAACAAAAATTATCTGCTAAGTGTTTGAAATCTTTTTAATTGGACATGGTCCTACTTAAAAGTGTTAATGCCATTGGTTCAGTGATAACCTAATACATAATTAATCCATGCTTGTCTAAAATACTATTTACAATTATGAAATGAATTTAACAAAATTAAAAACAAATCTATTTTAGAAAATAGTTGGAATTTGAGACAGACTCCCCACTCTTTGGAGTTTCTGATATGGACGCAATTGCTGATTTTCCCATAAACAGTTTTCTGTGTTGTGGGTAGACAGAACACTGTAGTATCAAACTTGTGCACTTGCTTTCATAGTGGATGGAAGTAGAGAAAAAGAAATCTTTTCAAGTGTATGAACAGAGAATAGTGATTGACATGTGGAAAGAAATATTTCCTCCTCCATCCTCTGATTTCTCCAAAGAGATTTTTCTGTTCATCAGTAAACTGACAATCTTGAGTTCCAAACATTTCTCTTGGACACTCTGAGGTGAAGATAGAGTGTCAGGAGGAACCCTTCTCCTCACAGCCCCCTAAGTGAGACATTTAGCTATCACATTGGGAATCCATGAACTCTTCTTGTGGAAAAACTAGATATGATGTTAGATAATTTATTGAAATCATTTCCATGAATATTTTTTTCTTTGAGTGCATCACTAAGTCAGAAACGAAGAGATATTTTTTGTAGCAATTCACTCTACTCAAAATTGTATTTTAGCTCTAAGTTCTTGAAGTACAATATAACAAAAATGATGTTGCTCTTGGTCCTTGAAGTTTTAGATTCACTGTATTCAGAGTTTTAACTATACCTGCCAAATATGCTAAGTTTCCCTGAAACACATCTTTTTAAAAGTCTGAGGCTGTTCATCTTTTCTCTGGTGTTCCAAAAATAGGGCAACAGCATCTTTCAACTCACAGATTTGTGGATACACATTTCTCTCTAACATTGAACTGCAATGTGCAATGAGAGAACTTAATAATCAACATTACAGTATTCACAAAGTAATGAAAAAATCTGATTCTGATTTCTTTTTTTTACATAATTGACCATCTTATGGTTGAAATTGAAGTCTTTTATGAAATTCCAGTGCAGTGATTTATAAGCCATTGTTTAAGCAGTCAATGATAGAATCAGAGTATCCACAGAAAAGAGTATTTCAATAAATTGTAACTTTTCTTTGTTTTCATAATTCAAAATTTGGTTTTGAACTCAGACTTATGAGAATATAATCATTATTCTAATATATTTATTTATTCTAATATATTTATTTATGTGTGTATATAAATGTGGATATGATGCAGGTTCAAATAATAATTGGTATGAGTGGTGGTCTCCAAATTATGACCAATAGCATTTCTTCCACTTACAGAGTATATACACATTCTAGAGCATAGATCTTTTGTTAGAAGAATATCAAAAATTAATACACAAAGATGATACTGATTGTTGTATAATTTCACAGTTATATGCAGATAGCCACTTATCAAATTGTATGCATTCAATTGTGTAGATTTTTGTCCATCAATTATACTTTAATGAAGATATTGAAAAATCAGACTCTATAAGAAAAACTATTTTAAAAGGAAAATAATTACTTCTTTTTGTCAGACAGTGATACTTTTTCTTAAGTCATTAGTTCAGTGCTTAATAGTAGAATAAGAGAAAAATAAGCATTACTGCAATTCATCATGTTTTGACAGAATCTAGGAGAAGTGGTTTCATGAGGGTTTTTCCCAATGGTGTGACATTTGATTTGTTATTATTGTTTGGTAATTAAAAGATCACTTTCACATAAAACTTTAATAACATTTGATGTTCCTGATAACAGTCTTTTAATAATGTCAAGTTGTTTGTACTATGTGATATTGTATCCAGCAGAAAAAGTACCATTTCACAAATTTGAAATAATGTTTGTATGAAATTTAAATCAATTGGTCAGGTGTGAAGGTTTCATTGTGATGACATTCTTAACCTTTTTAAACAAATCAAGATATGTGGATATCATCAGAAAGTTTTAGCTGACCATCAATTTCATTTCCTTTTCTGTCTAGAAACAGCTAAATTCCCCAGTGTCCCTTGCAGTCATGGTCTTTGCAGCTGACTTCTATTCTATGATGGGCTCACTTCTAGGCTTGGCCAAGATAAGTCTTTCATAAGTGAGATTTTAATCTTTATGATCTTTTCTGGATGAATAGAATGGAGAGAGCTTTGTAGTAAACTGGAGGGACAAGTGCCACAAAGTAGAGGACCTGAGATCCCTAAATGCCTTGTTGGAACTGAGTTACCCAAAAGAGCTATTAGACTCAGAAGAGTGGACTCAGTGCACTGTCAGTATTAGTGCATATGGAGTTGTGGGGTGGTCATGTCGTTTGTTTTTATTTTCTCCTGCAGGTAGCATTCCCTAACCAATGCAGATAGCATACTTCACAATTATTTAATTCTGTACTTGAGAAGAGATCTGCTCTTTATTGATTTTCATAACATCTTTCCCCAGGCAATAACAGCTACTAAAAATAAATAAAAGAAAAGGAAGAGAATGATGATGATATCAGCTTGTTCTTAAAGAAATAAATAAGTACTATGGGAATCTGTCAATGGATGGTGGAGTTTCTCCCTGTTAGTCATGCTTCTATCTCAAGTGAAATCTGTATTAATTTTCCATAAACTTTATGTCACTTGCCTTATAACTATCTCAATATAATAGTGTCAAAAGCAAATTTAATAATCTAACTTTAACAATATTCTGATTTGTAGCTTGCAATATCAGAATGAACTCTCACTCAAAATAAATAAGAGAAGAAATGTAAAAAATGAATAAACTACAGGCTCAGAGTTTCTTTTACTTCATTCTGATAATAGCAAAAGCATAAATTTTTAAAAAATCATTGACAAATTTAAAATTAGACTTACATTAGGATATGAAATTTATAAAATAATAAAAATTGTTATGTACATGTAAAAGTCACATAAACCAGCATGCATCATACATGGAGTAACTTTACCTGCTTATTTGACCCTGTAACTCTCCAATCAGTAATAAATAAATGTTTAATAATCCTCCTGAATTTACTGATATTCTCAACATGAGAGGCAATTTCATTGTGTGATAGCTAAGAAATGATTCAAGAACAGACTTTTCTAACTCCATATTTCTCTGGTCTTGACCTCAAATACTCAGGTGTAAGCAAGCAAAGCCTACAATCTTGAGGCATGCAGAGAAACGTAATACATGCTCAGGGACATGGCTCGAGATACATGGTTTAAGATGATTATAAGGGAGCTGACTTTGAAATTTGCAGCAAGATACTGCAAATCCAGATTCAGGTTGGAGAATCTTGTCCTGTGAGTGCACTTGACGATGACACCTTATCCAAGGGTACTGTATGGAATGTGTTCTATTTCTCTTGGTTCTGAGCATTCCTCTTTGTGATGAATAAATAATATATGCTTCACAGATTAATTTGGCAGTGTCTTTTACAAATGAAAAGAGGATTTGAAAATTTCTCTGGGAATATTGAAAGAATGAAGAATCATAATTTACTCAATTTCACTCCCAAATACCTAGTTGTATGCGTATATGCATTTGCCACAATGAAATCAACTACTTTATATAGTTTACATGCACCAATAAAGCAAGAGAAAATAGAACAGAATCTGAAGGATCAGAACTCTGTCCTTCTCCATCTGATTATGCATCTCAGGGATCACAATCTGATAATTCTGATTCTGTTTTAATGACAACTCTGTCCTCTTAAAAGACACAATATCATTAGCTTTGATAAACTAGTCTCCTCCTGGGTTCAATGGGCGAGTTAGGGCAACTCTACTCTCTTACTCTTTAAAAAAAAAGTCTTAATATCCAAATCCTGAGGGGTTCATTTATTTTGATTTTGAGATCTGGAGCGGAGTGGGGGGAGTTTTGTAACAGATATGGAAAAATGTGTAAACTTTGTGTATCAGCCCTGTAAAAACAAATTCCTGCTAACTTGCAGATGCAGGGTGCGTTGTGTTTGCCTTGGATGCTTTTTAAAAAGCCTTTCTTCTTTCAAGTGTTAATTCCTCCACTAAAGATAAGATGTTCTCTTTCATGTCTCCTCCTTGGGCAATGCATTTTGAAGATTAATATAATGTGGATATTATGCCTGTGTGTCTTGCTTAATGCAAAATGCTGAGAATCTTATTTCTGATTTAGGGAGTTGGGAGAAATTTATATGTAGGAGGTTTTGAATGTTCAGTTATCAGAGAAGTATTGCTGTGTATCTGGTCCTGGCAGCTTGCCCATGTTCCTAGAAGGTTATTAATAACAGTGACAATTGCACCACATTTCGAGATGCTTCTACACTGACTCAGCAGTTGTCGCTCCCACCATACACTGTCATGGATCATTAGGAAGCTTCACCTGTCATATGTCTAAAAGACTCTATTCCTCCTTGGGTTAGAGCTATTATTCTACCCTAACTTACCTTTCAAAAGTGGATTAAAAAAAAAACATATCCAAGGGAAAATGTTTTAATAAACAGCTCAGATTTCAGTAACTAATGGTTTCCATTTCAATTCCTTTGTGACTTAAAAATCAAGTGTTTATTTAGAAATTGCCTTCAGCAAGAGTACAGTTTGGAATTTATTTCATGTCACAGATTAAATTATTGCTTGCTTACTTCCTTCACTTGAAATGCATAATTAATATTTCACAGTGAGTTTAGATTAGTAGTTACATTTTCTTCTTTACTTAATTTTCAAAGTCACTTAAAGCCATCTGAGCCCTAGTATTTTTACATAAGAAACCATAAATCAAGTTAAATGTTGTAGTCTGAGTTCTAATACTACATTTAAATCCAAAGCAGTGCTAAAGCTACAGTTTATCTGTGTTCCAGCCTCTCACTTAACAACAAATAACTTAAAAGCTGTGCAGTGTTTTTTGATAGAATAGCCACAATTCAAGAATTTATAAGTACTAGAACAATTAATGATAAAATTATAAAGAATATGAAAACTCTAGTTGTGTTTCTTCCATTATAACACATTATAATTTAGGGCTTCATAGAAAAGCTTTAAGACCATAATTTCTTCAGAAAATCATCTTACAAGCATAATCTTGAAGATACATCCATTTTAAAGTTAAAAATAGTATGACAATGTCTATTTAAGAGGAGCGAGTGTTATAATGTTATAATGCATCTATTTGAGACTAATGAAAGCATATGATTTAAAAACCATAAATCTATTGCTATCTCCTTATGGATGATTGCTATGGGGGGGGAACTATTGTTGAAACAGTTCTTTTCAAGATAATCTGTTTCATTGAAATAATAACACAACAATAAATACTAATACATAATTGCATTTTAAGGAAGTCCTATTTCTGCTTTTTTTCTTTGTTTGTTTTACCTAAATGTAGCAAGAAAGATATTAAGCAAATAATAAAATTAATGGAATTGATATGTGAACCATAATTGGAGAAAAGTGCTAGGTCTGCACTTTTAGAGGGAGTGTGGTGGGCATTAAAGGATGTGCTCCTTTTTGAGTCTGCAGATGCATTGACTCTTGACTCAACCGCTTAATTGCTATGTTACAACAGGCAACTTATTTAACCTCCCTAAGCCTCAATTTCCTCAGTGTTGAATGGAAATAATCCTGAGGTTAATAAGAGCTACTTCTTATTATGAAAGAATTATCTTGGAGTAATGTGTATAAGTAATAATAATAATGATCTAGGATGAAATGAAAGAACATATTATAGCACCTTCCTGGCAATAGCTAATGGCAGGCTTTATCATGTTTAGTGTGTATCATACACAATTCACACTAGTAAGATGCAAGCAGGTTGCCTCTTTAGTTCACAACTGCTTCAGCACTTAGAGTGTACATGAAGCATAGAATATATTCATAAAGCGAGGATGCATAGATATGTTATAGAAATATTTTAAAGTTGTGCTGAGTCCATGAATGTCCTAAGTTGTTGTACTGAGTACCAACTAAAAGAAAATTAAGGAAATACTCCTGTGTAGATTTTCCAGATTTATCAAATAAATCTGCAGAACACTTAGTCCAATTTTAATCCCAGATAAACGATTTTTTGGTTACCATTATTATGTCCAATTAATGCATGATGCTATCATATGCTAAGCATTATTTATTGCTCATTTCATATTTAAATTTATCCAGGTACCCTACATTTTATTTGGCAATCCTAGCACAAATATTAAGAATATAAAAATTTTATCAATAACTTTTGTAATAACAAAAATAATACCTTATTTCCCATTAGTTTAACCACCCAACCCCTAGTTGTTGAAGAACAGCCAAAGTGGTCTTATTTAAGTTTCTGGAAATTGTCACATGTTCTTTTTCATGATAAAAGATTCATGATTTCGTCTATATGGAAGATATCACCCTCCCACCTCCAAACATGTTCTTCTTAGATTTTCAGTTCAGATATCTCAGACTCCCATGTTCGTACACCTCCTATTTCTACTCTGTACCCAAGCTAGTTATTATATTTCTTCATTATATTCTCTTTTTTCTTTCTTTTACTTATTATTATTATTATTATTTTTTGATTCTGGGCTTTGAACTCATGCATGCTACGTATTGCTCTTCCACTGAGCCACATTCTCGTCACTCTGATTAGACTCTTATTGTGTCATTTTGAGAGAGGGCCTTATTATATTTCTTAGGCTGCTCTGGAATTCTTGAGTTGTAAGCGTTCGTCCTACTTTAGAGACCTGAGTCTCTGATATTGCAGGTATATGCAACAGTAGCACTCTTATCTTATCCTAAATGTTGCTGTTTGTTTCTTTTGAAACACTTGTTTTTCAATTACAAATTAGTGTAACTGTATAAACAACAGCCATCCTCTACTATGTTGTAAACATTATAACTCCTTGACTCACAGTTTTAAATATATCATTCAGTATATGGGGTAATATTTTAAATATGAAAGTGTAGTTCATTTCACATGAAGAATGCTGTTAGGATTAAAGGTGTCAGTCTGGTTGCCACACAGGTCTAGAATTTAGCTGCTATTCCTCTTCATCACATTGTCCTTTAGTGTTTTCAGGATCCCTGGGAAGGAGAATGGGAATGGGATACCCTAATATGTCTGAACTGAGAATGTAAGGATCATTTGCTTGAAGATGAGAGTATGGTTCCTTCCAGGTGGATGAAATCACAAATACATTGTCATAGAGGAAAATATATCTAGCACTTTGCAGAAACTTAAACAAGTATGGTATTTTTTCTTTTTCTATTTTAAACTGGAATTAACACAACTTTATCCTAGTGTGTTGTTCTGAAGAGTATGTAAAATGCTTGCAAAGTATTTAGTGTATTTCTGAATATAGCAAATGATAGATTTTATGCAAGACAATACAATACCAATGATAATTGAGCAGAAAAGCCAGTAATAGTCACAATTTAAAATAACTCAACTTCTGACATTTTTCTCATGGGAGGCTTTACCCAAGAGATTAAACTTTAGCTAGATATGGAAAGACAGGTGAAATTTTTGAAAATATTGGTGGACAGATGGTGGTGTTATCCCAAGCATTGTCTTATAAATGTCAGTGTACAACTGCACGTTCAAAGTTTTATGGCATGGTAACTCAAAATATGGTCCATTTATATCATATAGGATCTGTTTAGAGATGGAAAATCTTGGGCCTGATCCTCAAACTACTAAATAAAATTCTGGACTTTGATGACATTCTTATGTGATTTGACTTTACACTAAAGTGTGGCACAAAGTTCTCTACACCGTGATTGCAAAGACTGATTGCCAGACCAGCAGCGTTAACATCTCTTGAGAACTTGTAAGCAATGCAAAGACACAATGTACTCCAGCCTTCTGAATCAGAAACTGTGGGAAATGGCCCATCAGTCTGTGTTTTAACAATCACCTCCAGTGATGCACACTGAAGATTGAGCTATCTTCATGCTTCCTTGGTGGTAATGCCAGGGTCTTATTGAAGCCTAGTGATTTTAAAGTGAAGTCAAGTTTAAGAACTATTACTGAAAGATTTTATTTTCTTCCAAAATATATAAAATATTCCCTTACCTCTTCCACAGATTTGTGTTGGGGGACAGTAGAGGATTTTTTCGATTGTGACAGCCTGTGACAATCATCAGGTATTGATTGAATAGATGCTATGTATCTTGTAAAGTAATAACTGTAAGACCCATGTCACCATACCATTTGCTGGAAGGAGGCACTTCAAACATTTAGGATTTTCTGCATATTTAGTATTCATGTTGCATTATTAGTTTTTATGTTTGAGTGAGAAATTCTATCATACTTGTATTCGAGAGACTTGTTTTGACCTGTGGTGTAATTGATTCCTTTTCAAAAGCTATGCATTTTATAAATGAGTCCTACTGAGTTTAAAGAAAAATGCAGGTGGGATCATACTTGCCTGAGGTAATTTCTACCTTAGATATAGTTTCACTCGTGTTTTGAGGATATAAAAACAACAGCATCAGAAATGGACCCCTTATAAATAAGTTTCCAGTGGCCACCTTCCTGTCTGGTTAGGCTGCCTGATGACTTTTGTTTTTCTGATGTCAGCATACAACACCATAGAATCCTGTAGGTGTCTTTGATATAGGCACAAAATAATATATGAAGTAAAGCAAAGGAGAGGTACTCTACAGTTTGCATTCATGCCTGTATATATTCTCCTTTCCTGCATCTCAGAAATCAAGAAGTGACTAACCCCTTTCCTGATAACAGAGAAAGCAAGAAAGGCATGATTAACATGACAGAAATCTTGTTATGACAACAACCCCTGTTTTAAGAACCAGAGGCTTTATATGCATCAGCTTCAGAAACAGCCTTCTTCTCCCTTCTATTCCTTTCCTGGCTTTGAGCGATTGCGATTGCCGCATATTATAGATAGCTGGAGTGTGAAATGTTTCCAGGAACTCTGCTTGATATAGACCGATGTCATACAACCAATGTGCATCCTGCTGTGAGTGAATTGTTTGTCTCCAGAGACCTCTTACTTTGTGTCTCCCATTTCATTTTGGATTTCTGCTTGTGTTTGTTTAAAGCTTCTGCCACCTCTGTGGTTGTGTGTATGTTTCATTGAGTCAGCTGTGGGCATGATGAAAGACAGTGCCATCTCAGTGCTTGAGTGAAGACACATGTTCTTACAAGCATCAAGATTTAAAGCCACAAAAAAAGATGCTTGGAAGCTAAGTTGATGCAGACATCACAAGGAAAGCTCAGGTTATATACATTCAATTCAAACCCATTAACTTTTATTGAACACTCACTAGATACAAATGCTAGATTGGGGTTTATCTAGTTTTCTGCCCTCAATGTCAGATTCAAAGTTAGACAAGATCTTGTTCCAGTAATGGATCCAGCAATTGCTGGGAGAAAGCAAGAGTCTCTATCAAAATCCTGACCCTTGTAGAACAAGAGGGTTGAACAGGATAAGCTCACTCAAGTTGGCACAAAAGTGAGCCCAGTATAAGAACCAGGACCTGAGCATGAGAAGGATGGCAGGATGAATGGGTTGGATTATATGTTCAGGCACCAGTCTCCAAAGCTAAGATTTTTATGCCTTCTAAGAAGTATGACTTTGCTCACAGCGTTCACATGGCTGGATTGCCTGCCCCTAACTCCTAACTTCAGATCTCTGAAAGCCATCAACTTGGGTCCTTTTCATGCATAGGACTGATGCGTCACTCCCCTCAAGATCCTGAATCTTCCTTCAGATGACAGTCCCCAAAATGATAAGCTACAATTAATCACTCAGCAACCCCAACACCCCTGGAAGCTGATGTGGATCCATATGCTTTTACCAAAGAGGAGTATATTGTGAGACTTCACCAAAAAGCAATGCCCCATGTAGTATAAGCGTGAACAATGACTCCATAAACAATTACATGCATTGCTTTAGGTCAGCATGTTATTAGATATTAGTAAATATATTACAATTAACATAGTATACATTCATCTACTATAGTAACTAGAAAACATTTTGTGAAGTAATATTGGTGGGAAGTTAAAACTTTGATATTTGCAAGAACGTAAAAGGGTATTTTATTCACAATTGTGACTTTAGGGACAAAGAGTATCTATAGCAGGGAAAGGAAGCTTTTGAAACTTGCAAGCTTTTTTTTTTTAAATGGTTCTTTTTAGTTTATATATTGTAAGGGTCAATATGAGTTGTCAAATTGATTAGATTAACATATGGATAAGAATAAGAGTCACCTAAGATTATGAGTCTTAATATTACTAAAGCTTTTTTATTTATTTTTTAAAATTTTGGGACAGTGTCTCACCAAGTTGCCCAGGTGGTTCTCACACTTTTCATCCTCCTGCCTCAACCTCCTAGATATCTGGAATGACAGGCCTGAGCTACTTGACTTACAAAATTGAATTATTTTTAAGATACTGAATAAACATACAATATGAAAATATTTTTAAAAGACTTTTGCTTCAGTAACCTTAATATTTCATTGTAGCTCTTGCATTTTTCAGGGGCATAATTTCAATTTTGCTAAATTCTTATCTTTTTCTGTGTATATAGATAGAGTCACTCCCCCCACACATATTTTTATGTGATGAGAAACCAAGGTGAATCTCCATGTAATTTAACAGTGATACTGATGAATATACAAATGACACAAACAAGACAGTGAATAAAGTGCTGAATTCCTTTTAATTTTTTAAATTGAATTGGCTTTATTGTTTACTTTTCTATTGCTTTAATGCTTCTGAAAAGAATGCATTGTGTTGTAAAGTATGTAAGAAGCTTAGTCTCTGAAAAAATGTTTAAGCTCATTAATATGTTGAAAACTAAGACACAAATGCATTCATATATTTTCTTAGTAAAAACAGTAGATTTTTGACATTATTTTTTCATTTCTGAAGTTCGAAAGGTAAGTTGGTGTCAAAAAAAACATTTTCAAGATAGATGAATATGTTATATTGTAGTCTTCAATACTTTTGAAAATTAAGCCAATGCTTTGATTTTACCTTGACATTACACCACCTGAGTAACACTGAGGTGGTCCAGACTGAGTGTGCATTATGAAAATAGTGCTGCTCTGTTGTTACGCATAATTACAGAACACTGAAAGCAAAATGGCCCTCAGAGTGGGTAAAAGGCTTATTTCTCAATTGTAATTATGATGCTCCAGAAGATCATAATTACACTTCCTTACAGGCATTAGCATCCTTATACAGAAAAATTATGCCCTTTGAATTATTTCATTTTTTTAAAAAAATCATATATTCAGTCTGATCTTGTATTCAAGAAAATATACTACATTAATTCACAAAAATATTTACAGAACATTTTCAAAATGTCAGGCTTTAACTGAACTACCATTCCAACAGGGCGTGTCAGTACATGCAGTGAGAAGTCAGAATGTGACAGAATTGAAATGTATAATTATGTGCAAGGTAAAAAATTATAGACACAATGAAATATCAAGGTAAGTAAGGCACAAAAGTTTTTAAAACTATTCAATTTATATGTTCATCAATCATTAAAAACTAACCATGTTCACAAAAGATAATGAAGAAAAGAATGTAATTCTAAAACTACTGTGAATTTAAAAATAACCTTAGGTAGAACTTTATTTTTCTCCAATGTTAACTCTTAGCAGTAGGTTTAATTTATTGCCAAGTGACACTCTGGGAATAAAGGGGTCTTTTTATAAGGTGAAGAGGAATTGGTGGGAGTAACAGACCATCAGCAAAATCCAGGAGAGGGGTTAATGAGACAGCATCCTGTGTTCGGCTTTCAGAACTAAAGGGAATCAGTAGAAGGAAATGGAGCAGAGGTCCAGTTTTGAAAGCACAGACTAAAAATCATAGCA
>PVKS010016685.1:0-43444 GCA_004027875.1 Aplodontia rufa
GGAAGGAAGGAGGGAGGAAGGGAGGAATGGAGGAAAGAAGGGGGTGGGGACTGGAGAGGGGGAAGGAGGAAGGGAAAGGGAACAGGGCTTCCCCTTCCTGCAGGGACAGGGCTTACACTAACCAGAGCAACCCCAGACTTGCAGCTAAACCATAGCAATGGGTTCCTGAGCAAAAAAGTAGCCCTTCACCCCTGATAAGGATTACACACCATGCTCACGCTGGCAATTATAGCTCTTCTATCCTTCCTGGACAAAGAATAAAAGATTATAAATCAAGACTAGATTCTTAGAAAAAGAAAGCTATTTAGCTACAGTCATTTATTTCTGGAGAAGAAACAAATAGCAATGATGGTGACGAAGCTCTCACATGCAAGCTGAGATAAAATTGTGAATTAAGAAAGGATTCAGGGCTGAATGAGCCTGACCTTTGTGTCGATGGTGATGAACTCTGGAATGACGCTGACCCTGGATTCCAGTTCATTTTCTGCCAATTCCTAAGTGTACGCTTTTGGCTAAGTTGCTTAAGGTCTATGTGTCTCAAGTTGCTCATCTATAAAATGGAAAGAATAGTGCCAACCTTGTAAGGTTATTTTGAGAATTAAGTAAAAAATCATGCAACAGTGTCTGTCAAAGGCTCTACAGAGAACGAACACTCTGGAAATGGCAGCTGTTATCAACATAATGCTTTAACATGCATGACTTCAATTCTGAATTATAAACACATTTTTCAGGAATATCTATGCACCCATATTCTCTAGACAATAAGGAAGAGCATAAGAATTCATGTTCTAAAAGTGAAGTAATATTTTTTTTAAAAGAGAGAGAGGGAGGGAGGGAGAGAGAATCAATTCCATCTATTTTTTAATCTGGCGTTCATTTCTCCAACACCTAGTTGTATACCCAGTTGTGTACACACCCAGTTGTGTATGTAGTGCTGGGCTTTGAACTCTGGTCCCCGGGCATGCCAGGCATGTGCTTTAACTACTGAACCACTGCTCCAGCCCTGAATACTTTTAAGTGAGACTGTCGGTTGATAAAGTTAATTTTTTCATAGATTGAAAATCATAGCATTATTTAAAATATCCTTTCTGAAGAACAGCTAAAATAGAGAGATACTTCAAAGACTTTAATTAATGGAAGGAAACTTGCTAGAAGAAGTTGAGAACTAAAAACTTGATAAAACCTACATTATACACTCTAGATAGTAGAGCTGAAGGAAGGAAAAGAAAGGAATCACACTAGTCCTATTTTATTTTCCTTGAAACTCACTCTGTGTCTGATATCTAATATTAAAAATCCAATTACATCACACACATGTAATCCTCTAGCGTAGATCAGTCTATCTCATATTGCTCCTTGAAATTTTTGTTTAGTCTTCCCCAAGCTTTTTTTGGTAAATATTATTCCTTGGATTCCAAAGAATCAACTTGAAAACATGCTACCTAGCATGTTTTCTTAAAAATTGTAAAGCAAGATTTTTCATAACTACAAATGTCTGTTTTCTGTATTATTATTATCTTGTGACACAATATGGAAAAGTGGGTCTTTGAAATATGAAAGCTCAAATAACTGGTATACTTCTATAGAAGAATAAATGAGTAAGCAACAGCCACGCTAAAGAAAGACTTCTCTGCAGTTCTGGAGATGGCTGGGCCGGGTGCAAGGAGCCAACAGGCACTAGTAGCTGTTTCTCTAGGGCACTTGCTTTTTCTAATGGAATCACAGAAAGGTGTCATAGCAGAGTGCTCCTCACTCTAGGTAAATAAGAACTTTCTCAAAGAGTGGGAGGGAACCCTACAAAAATAAAGAAAAAGGACTAGGGGCTGGGATACAGCATTTTCAGATTGACAATGGCCAGGAGCAGTCAAAAGGACCAAAGTGGCCATTCTTCACACTTGGATCCAAAATTAAATCTCCAAATCAATAAACATTTTAAAGCCAAAGAGGACATTAGACAGGAGGGAGAGAGTTTTGTTTTCATCTTAATGGGAATGTGGCCACTATTTTTAGCCCAAAGGTAATTAGCTTCTGGATTGAAAAAAGGGAAGAATTTAGAATGAAGGCTAGAAAGATTGCAAATCTGCTTGAAGGACTGCAAATCTGGCATTTTAAACAGGAGGCACTGGAGACCTCACTTAGCATTTCCCTGGGAGCCTCTCATACCTAATCTCTACACAGTCCCAGGCAAGTTATTTGGTTAGGGACAAGGGTGGACAGCAGGTGGCAATGCAGATTAACAAGTGAATTTGCCAGCCATACCCCACAACCCTCCAAGGCCCAGGAAAAGGAAAGACAAAGTGGATCTTATCTGGTGGCAGCAAGGAAATGACTGGCCCGACACACTGTAGGACTCCACCCAGCCCTAGTCCTAGTCTGTTTTCCACCAGCTTTACACCAAAGCTGAAACTCTCCCCACTACTGTAAGCACCCATCCATACCTCCATGCAGCTTACACATGGCAGACAGCATTTGTGCAACAAGATGAAACTAAGCCAAAACCCATTTTAAGAAATACACCGATACCAGAGCCCGCTAAACTATCATGGAATACGTAGATTAAACACTTTCATGTCCCCTCAGTTTCCTCTCCTTTTGAGGATTCCAAATTACAGCACTCAGGTGTGGATAAAGAAATTATTTAAAAAGCTAGGGTTTCTCTAGTTGTTATCCCAAGACAACCTACATCAAAACTATTAAACACACTTACTAAAATACATATTCTCATTCCCAGCTCAACCTACGGAATAGATGCTTTGAGCATAGACCTGAGGAAACTCCACTTTAGTCAGTCCCTTATTTAGGCAATAAAATTGCTCTTCACATCTTATACTTCAGCAAATAGCCCACCAAAAAGTGTGAAACCTTTCAGAATAACAATATTTATATTCAGGGCAGCAGTAGAAGCTTGATTGATAAGGAGAAAGTTGCTTTTCTCTCTCTCTCCCCTTCCTCCATCATGACAGGTGATAGAATAAATAACACTGCATTTCCTTTTATTTCTTAGGAATCCCTGGTTTGTAAAGTTTAAACATTTTAACTCTTTCAAGTGCACACAGTTTTAATACTTGAGGGTTTGGGATAAAGTGGTCACATTTTGGAAGAGATCTTAAAACTTGATTATACATATATTCTTTGGGTTAGTGCAAGTCCAGAAGTTGACAAATTATAGGGGCATCCCCACAGCTATTTTGGAGACAATCTGGATGCAAAAAAAAAAAAAAAAAACTATAATGAGTATAATTAGAAGCATAGTGGCTATAAGGAGCCTTGAGTTTAAACCCTGAAAGCATGCAAAAGAAGTTTGCTTCCTAAGAAAGGGTCACCTCTTGAGATAAAATCAGGAAGAGGAAGAGAGCATTTTCCACATGACATAGACTTAGCATCTTTGAGGTGCAGGGCCCTTTATCAAAGATGCATTTATTTATATTCCATTATTAGCCCCAGCAACTTGGCAGAGGTGACTTGGCAAAGGAAGGCCCTGGGAAAGACCTAAGTATCACTGTAAGGTTTTGATCTTCATGTGGCTGAATGTCCTAACAGAAGCTGCAACCGATAGAAATATTTATGCATACAATAAACTCGCAGCAGCAACAAAAGAATAACGGACAGGTAGAAAATAGAGTCCTTTCTTCTCATTTATCCCCCCATTGCATTAAAAATGACAGCAGAAAAGGCAAGCTAAGTGCCAAGAGCAGATCCAAGTTTAGAAAGGACACAGACACCCTGTGAACTGGAGAGTCTTAACAGGCTCCGCCAAATCTCATCTCCTGTGTAGGACTCTGCCTTGCCCCAAACCTATTGCTTCCAATTCCTTTTCCCTAAGGTGTAGCCAGCCCACTGCCACTGCCACCACCGACTACAGGAGCAGCTGGTTGAATACATCTCAGCAGAGAATCTTAGTGAAGTGCGTAAATCCATACGGGGAGGCTGCAAGCAGAGCTAGCATCAGCTTGGCTAAGCTATTTTTGGAACCATCTTAACTGATTGTCCACTGCCTGCCGCTGTTCTCCACTCCACTTTCCTTCCCAGCCCTCTCTCCCTCCCAACCTGATTGACTGATCAATAATATGATAAAAAGCAGACAGCAGAAGGGAACTGGTAAACAACTGCCATAAGTAGATAGATTCAGGAGGGATACACAATACAGAGTACCAGAGTACGTGATTAAGGCTGGGGCGTATTTAGACAGAGCCTGCATGAGATCCAGGCTTCACAGATGGACGGGGGTGGGAGGGAGGAGGGAGGGGAGTCTGCAACACTTGCACAAAATTTCGCAAGGAGCATTCTCTCCCTCTCTTCTTTCTCCGCCACCACATGCTGTGTATGGGTTCTTGATTTAGCAGGGCAAGGTAAAGTATGTGGTGTACAACTTGTGCCTTATCCTTTTAAATCGTGCTGCTTTCCATGCTGTTTTGAATGTGCTGCCGGGTGCAGGAGTGGCTAGACAGTGCAGGTTATGAGCAAGAAGGAAGAGAAAGTTCAGCAACAAAGCTTCAGAGGATCCAAAGCAACTGGCCCTCCTCGCACCTGTGAAGTCAGAAATAAAGCTTTACTCTTTAATCCCAGCGACTGGGTAGGCTGAGGCAGGAGGATCCTAAGTTCAAAGCCAGCCTCAGCAATTTAGTGAGGCCCTAATAAGCAATTTAATGAGACTCTGTCTTAAAATAATATCCAAAAAAAGGGCTGGGGATGTGGCTCAGTGGTTAAGTGCCCCTGGTTCAATTGTCAGTACCAAAAAAAAAAATTAAATAAATTTTTAAAAACTATACTTTTCTCAAAGGAATGTTAGACAGGAGACTCCTCACTGTGACACCTGGTGATGGGAGTATAAGAGTCACTGCAAAAGCCATGCAGGCCTGGCCCTCAATGATACGCTGAGCCCCAGATTCCCAGGAGTCAGCACTACTCGCTCTGATGAATGTCTCTAAAATAGCAGACCCTTTGGTTTTAGCTTGTTACAGTCTGCTTGTCTCCCTGAGCTCTCTGCGTTGTTCCTTTCCCATCTTGTAATTCTGGGAGACAAGCAAAACACACTCCGGAAGTGGGTTTGTCAGCAGAGGGGCCTGAGGCTCAGGTGAGCGATTGAGTCTCCTCCCTTTCTTCTTTTAACCTGTCTCATCTTCAATAAATTACTCAATCTCTTGGCTGTCAGAGGAAATGAGAATAGGTAAGTTGAGTCACATCACTCAGCTATTCAGAACATTCCCATAAGCTTCCCGCAGCTCTTAGAATAAGATCCAACCTCCTTGCCTTGGCTGGCGAGACCCTCCCTGGCCCTTGCCTCTTTTCTATCACAACCCTGTGTGGTGGTCACACATGCTCTTTCTGTCCTGCAAACCCAGCTACTGTGTTCCCACCTTCACACTGACCTGGCACCTCTACCTCTTCTGCACGAGGCAGCCTCCCATATCTGCTTCAGAGCTCAGCTCAGTGGTCCCTCCTTGGGGACAGCCTTCCTGGCCACTCTTCCCTTCACTCTCACTTGGAATACTGTTACTTAGCCTGGCCTTCTTGGTAACATGTTGCCCCAGGAAAAACATGCTGTTGCTTTATTCACTTCCAAATTGCCTCTTGCATATCTCTAAAAATATAAGCTGTCTTGTTCACAGCCACATTATCATCTCTTAAAAATACAGGTACTCAATAAGTATTATGTGAATATTGTTGTCTACACTTTCGTTTCCTCACCTCAGAAAATAATAATACCCTTTTTGGCAGGGTTGTTGAAAGGACTCCATAAAAAAATGAACAAAAAATTTTAACCACAGTGCCGGGGAACACAGAGGGTCTTTAAATACTTGGAGCCTTTTCCCCACCAAGGTTTGAAGGCCACTTTCCACAGTTTCTTTTCTTTTCTTTTTTTTTTTTAAGAAAGTCAATTTTTATTTTGTTTAATTTTTCATCTGGCTTTTGTTTTTCCAACACTTAGTTGTATATGTGGTGCTGGGGTTTGAACCCAGGTCCTCATGCATGTCAGACAAGCGTTCTACCTCTGAGCCACCTCTCCAGCCCCCACTTTCCATAGTTCTAATCACTCAAACTAACTTTCTTCAATCCTGATTATTCAAAATCTTTGAATCATTTTAAAATGCTCTTCCCAAATATCTAAATTTTCCTAACCTAAATTTCCCCTCCTTGACCAATTAGCTTTGAAACTTTTCTTATTAAAATATTCTTAAGAAAAGTAGCAAAGTGAAGAGAATTATTTGAATTTCCCAGATTATGTATGGGAACGAAGCCATATGTCCATTCTTTAGACCAAAGGCTGTCCATCTTGCCTTGCTAGAGGGTAGATGACACAGCATGATTGCTCTTGTGACAACAGGAATGAATGTTCTGTAAATCACACAGGCTGGGGATCTTGGAAGCTTCCTGTCACGTGTAGACTAGAAGACCAAAATTGCAAGGCTTCCTGAAGGAAGAGTTTCCTTATAAAATGAAGTCACAGGCAAAAACGAAACTTTAGACAAACAGGAGCACTGAACATTCTATAATGAACCAACTACAGAAGTCATTAAAGAGTCCTGAAAATAAACCATTGTCTTTATCAAACAATAGAAATTGGAGAACTTGGGGGAGAGAAGCAGTCACAACCAACACCAACTTGAGTAATTTTCCTGTGGCAGGGGAGATGGGGAGAATTACCCTACACAAGTCCACTTCCAACCTCTTGTTGCAAATCCTCAGTGGCAAAATTCTTCTGTCTTCCCCAGTGAGCTGTTTCCTGCTCGAAAACTCAATTGCAAGATCCATGTGAACTGGACCTGAGGATGACTCTGTCACTCTTGTGTCTTACACAGCATCTAATACACCTTCAACAGAACCAGCACTTCCAGCTGTCAGGGGGCCTCCCCTTCAACATCCTACATGCATTAGTCCTCTGAAGGACCGACATCACTGAGACACAAGGACACCGATAATGCTCAGTTTTCTCAGATCTCAATCTGACATCATATAAGCCACGCTGAGATCCATTTGTTCATGAAAGTTGGGAGAAAATGTCTAAGGAGGTACCTTTTGCTTAGAGCCAAGCCTTCATTTGATCTGAGTGCTCTAATGCATCTGTTAATCTTCCTGTCCCCTCCTCTTTGTCCCACTGGGCACCCACTGCTGTACATCAAGACACAGAGGATCTGCCCAAAGCAAACAGCAAGAGGGGAAGAAAGATGACGCTACAACTTCATTCTTTCTTAGCCCTATTGCAAAACCTCTTGTCATGTGCTTATGCTCAGCTGTTAGTTTAATTTTGAAATACCTGAACGCTGTGTAATTACAGCTGTTTTTCATGAATGGCTGCCTCCTTGTAAAGTAGAACATCCGGCTAAGTGGTAACACCTGGAATCTGGAATATTGTCTCTTCTTGGCAAAACTAAACAGAATAGTTGATGTGTCAACACCTTCTGTGGACTTCTGGAAGCAGCCATCAATGACTGCTTAACAGATAGAATTATACGTAATCGGAAAACCTGATAGCCTTTTTGATCCAGGAGACAAAGCTGAACCTTCTTTGAGTTAAAACAATTTTGTAGAACACATATTTTGAAAGCACTTCTTATGTTGAAGCCGAGGGAAATAGCCATCTCGCAGAAAAGCAGTTTCATGTGTGACTCTGAACAAAGCCAAAGAAAAAGAACAATTTTATCAACCTCAGTGATGGTTTCACAATTTATAAGGTAGATAGGAAGGATGATGGTGATCACATTGGCTCTTGCCAGCTAGAGAATGTGGACTGGCAAAGTGCCCACATTCCAGACCGCAGGACTTCCCAGGAAGTGAAGCACAGGTCTATTTATCCCTGCAAATGCTGCTAAAATTGCAAATAAGGGAAAGTACTAGTGTCTTACCCTTTCGCTGTGGGATTGTGGCTTGCTTCATCAATTTCTAACTCCTGTATGCTATAGTTTGAAATTGGAAGCCTAAGGCTTTATCACTGACTTAAGTCATAAGAGTATACCTCGTGGCTTGGTCTTGCAAATAGTCCATCAGAGAAATAACGTTTCTACCATCTTGTTCTATAAGAATGTTGCAAGGATTAAGTTTTTAGCTTACAAGACTTCTTGTCAGGCCAAGAAACATTTTTTACTGCTTTGTATTGCATTAAAATTTTCAAACAAAAAAATATGTTCTTCCATGTGTGATTCCCAGTTATAAGAATATGTGAAATATTTTGCATATTTGTTGAGCATTTGATGCTATTCAATAAAACTTCCACAAATGTCTAAAGCAGCATTATTTCATTGATGTCAGATGAATGAAGTTGAATGTGGCAAATGAAATGGAAACTCTGATGGATATGGCACTAGAAATGATTAAGATTCATATTTCAGAAATGTTCCCTTTATATTTGCTCCTGCTGAGTCCTAAAGAAAAATGCAGGATACTTAAGGGAAGCATTCTGCCTTCTTGGAAAGTAAAAAAGAATATTGTTTTTCTTTTTTTAGTTAAACATAATATTAGGGGTTTTGTTAAAGAACAAAGCTACAAATAATATTTTTACACACACCATTATGTGGAATCAAATCCACTTTTCCCACTCTCATTAATTTGCATTAAATATTTTTGTGCCACAAAAATTCTGGCAATAAAATCACTGGCTTTCATTAGTAAGCTATTTTAAATTTGCTTTAATAAATTATTGTTTTTCCAAAATAAACATCTATTAACTGTTTAACCAAAAAAAGTGGAAAAAAATTAAATGGGGTAACCAAATACTATTTTACTGTTAAACAGTTTTGTTCAATGTTCCAAGGCCTATAGTATTACACTAATTACACAGAGGAAACACCAAGAAAAGGGGTATGCTAATCCTGATTAAAAAATTTAAAAACTCATAAAGAAAAACACATCTTCAAATATTTTGTGTTAAGAAAAGGCAGAATAAAGTACTCCCTACTACATAATTTAATATCTTACTCCTCATTCTCTTGACAAATTGAACTTTAGGAAATCCTATATTATGTTATTAGGAATGCTGCATTTAGATTTCTACCTTCAAAAAAGCTTTATTAATAATTCAGAACCAAACACAGAATCAGAATTTAACAGAATCTAGGATGACAAGGTCCTTTATAGTGTCCATAAAGAATGGGTATGAGAAGCAAATTAAGATGCTAAGCCAGTCAGCTAAGCCTATTTACCTTGCTTATAAAAATAAAATATTTTAAGCATGATACCAGTAACACAGAAGAAATATTTAATCAACTAAAGCAGTAATAAGAAGTCAGACCCATATATTCCCCAAGATCATTTATTAGGACAGAGGTAAATTGTGTATGTATGTGTGTGTGTGTGTGTGTGTGTGTGTGCGTGCATGTGTGCACACACACACTCAGCACACACACACACAACTTGGTTGAGTTACTGTAAGCATTTGAAAGCAATTTAATATTTCTTTAAAAATCCATGATATACTCTTTCATTAATTCAGGTCGACAACTCCCTCTGGCTATTTGAAATTTTAATAGTTTACTCGCTCATAGTGTTTTAGTCTCTTCCAACAATTCTTCACAGAGCACAGAATTCTTTAGTATTCATCTGAAGCACTGTTATCAAATACCATTGCCTAGAAAACTAACTTTTCTTTCCAGGCAAGACACTCTAATTAACTTCTATGAGCTGGACTTAATTCTGTTAAAAGAATTTCCTCCAGTTCTGCTTAATTGAGGCAAAGGACTAGATTTTTGAGTCAACTTAATTCAAGGCATTTTATTTAGATACAGGCAATTCTACTTGTATTAGTGTTTTTACAAGCCCAAACAACAAAGGGTTTAAAAGAATTTTATCCCCAAAGCTTCAGAAAACTACCATATAATACAGGACCAGATGCAATATTTTCTATACAACCACTTGAGTTGATTTTTTTTGTGTGTGTAGTAGAACAAAGGTTCTTCCTAGTCTACAGTATTCCATCAAATCAGGAGTTATGGGCTTCTAGTAATCCCTAGTGAAACCAATGGCTGAGCTATTTTAGCCAAATTTGCGTTCGAAGATCATTGACTATTGTAAAATCCTCTCTATTGCTTAAATGATCAGATCTGCAGAAGGGGCACATGACTTTCTGAACCCCACCAGTTTTATCTCTAATAATCTAGTCTCATCATTTCTTTAAATATGGTTTAAACAGTGATTTAACTGTTCCTCAACTAATCACTGGCTTGCTTCCTATTTAATAAGAGCAAATTTGAATTCGTGAAAATTATATATTGGCATCAAATACAGCAGGTATCCATGAGTATTTCTCCTTAAGTGAATAACCAAGAACAAAACAAAGGATGATCGGGAATCCCTTCAAATCTGACCATAGATCACCCTACTAGGGATAGTTCAAGTTAAAGATAAACAGGTCCATTCCCTTTCCAACCACCCTAGTGTTTTCCTGTTCCTCAAACACACCAGGAATGTTCGCTCCATAAGCCCCTAACTTTTGTGAATGACTCTGCACAGAATGCTCACCCCCTAACTCTTCCCAAGCCTGGATCCTTCTGATCATGCAATCATCAAATGGCCAAAGCTCAAGCATCATTTTAGCAGAAAAGATTCCAGGAAAGTCCTACCTAAAGTTGTACTTACTCCCACCTCCATATAATTTTTTATCCCATTTAATTTTATTAATTGCATCTGTCGTTCTCTGAACTCATTTATGTGTTTATGTATTCACAAGTATCTCAAATAGAAGGTCAATTTCATATGGATAGAAAAGTTTTTGGTTTTGTTTGGCAATGTATTTATTATCAGTCTGCAGAATAAAACTCACTATGAGCAAATATTTCTCCAAATTTCTATATACCTTATAGTTTGGAATCCTGGGTAGTTTAATCTACTTCCCAGACATGATTTCCAGAAATGTACCTCTGTTATAATCCTAATATAGGAATTAGCAAACTATCAGCCTCCTCCATATCCAGTTTCTCACCTATTCTGGTCAATAAAGTTTTATTGGAACTCAGCCTTGTGCATTAGCTCATGTATTGTTTAGGTTACTTTTGTGCTACAATAGCAGAAGTAAGTAGTTATGACAAATATCAAACTTTTTTTTTATGCCTACCCTACTTACTATCTGGCCATTTATAGAAAAAGTGGTCCAACCCTTGTATGGACACCTTGGGGCAGACCACAAGGTCTCGAATCTAAATAGAAACATTCAGAGATGAAGTTTATTCAATACTATTGACTCTCATGTGTGAGATAAATATCTAAGTGAGAGCTTCATAATTTCTAGTTGAAATAACATTTTCTTCATAAAAAGAGCTTCAGTTTGCAAGTTAACCTACCTCCCAAACATATAACCTGCCATCAATAGAATTACTCACCAGTAGCACTTGGATCAATAGTAAACGAACTATCAACTAAGTGGTGATTTAGAAGGTAAAGCTAGACTGACATATAATTGCGTAGAAAGAGGATAAAATCCATATCCATGGACACTTGCTGCCCGCAGGCAACTGTGACATGAACTGACACTCAGGATGCAGAGGGTCCAGGCAAATCAATCCTTTGGTACAGATCAGTTTGAAAGGAAGTACATTCCCACACCATAGGAGAGTAAATGTCTGATTTCAAAAGCCTTGGCAATAAAATCAGACACAACTGAGTATGATGTTCTATAGAATGAAATATACTTTAAGTACAAGGAAATGTTCTTCCATGAAGGCAAATGTTAGGTGAGCTCTAGCTCCTGTGGGATGTTGTCATTGTCCTCTGACATTGTTTTGCCTAAGAACAGGCCATGAGGGCTGCTAAGACAATCAAATAGTTCAGTACTTCAGTTGCCACTTGCACTGCTCCAAATTAGAAGGAAGGCAGGACAGGAAGACAGAACAACTGCTGGGTAGAAACCTTCAGCAATTATTCTATTCAGCAAAACACTGAGAAAGGGCCCAGTTCACGAACTCTGAAGAATGGCAGGCAGCATGGCCCCAGCAAGGGTTTCTTTTCCACTTATTAACTGGAAACCAATTTGCTCTTGCTCAGTTCCAGTCTGTGAAATTTTTTGTAAAGGATGGTGCTTTTCCTTTAAAATATACTAATGGGATCTAATAGTTTCACCATCATTCATTCACTTTGAAGTGAATTTACTCATCTTTCAATGAGGTAAAAGAAAGAATAGGCTAACAAATCCAGAAACTATACACGTTTTATATTATTTTGTTAAAATTTTGTAAGGTTGTTCAAAAATTAAAATTAAAATAAAAAAAAATAAATGTTTGGAGAGTATTGTTCTAAAGAAAGTGAATAGTCGATTATTCCTGGAATAACCCTTTTCTCCCCACGCTCTCACCCTGAAGGATTTCTGCAGCAATGGTACCTTAGAGTGATAATGTCCAAGTTCTATTTTCTAGTTGCTGATCCTCTAGAGAAATGAAATGGTAATTTAGACCCTTGAAGACTGAGGTTTGGTAAGAATGCAAGGAGTTTTACTTTCCTTTCACGCTGGTTTCCAGGGAAAGATAATTCTCAGGAAGAAGAGGAGACATCATGACACGGGCACGGGTGACTATTGAAGATCACACTCACTCAGGGAGAACAGATTTTTACTAGGAAAAAATACATTAGTCATAGACGTCAGTCCTTTTAACACTGGCATTCAGAAATAAAGCACGTTTTCATTGGCAAGGAAAATGTAATGGGCTGTTCTACACCACCATGGAACCTTGATGCCAAAAAAAAAAAAAGATTCATAGAGTTCACAATTCATCTTCGGCCATGAGGGAAGACACCCAGAAGCAATTAGAAATTTATGAAATACAGTATTAAAATTACACAAAACTTTAGAACAAGCCAATTTGCCCATGATAGGCATAATAGGTTTCAGTGATTTCATGGTGGACAAGTGTCACCAAAATCCCAAACAAACAAAACTTCTGCTCTTTAGTAGGTGTAACATCCTCATTTTTTTATTCAGAAATTTATTTTTTGAACAATCACACAATCTTTTAACAAAATAATATAATATATATAGAGAGAGATTCTGAAGATTAGATTTACCCCCAAGAGTGCCCCCCAAATACCTACTCTTATCCCTCCCCTCCCCTTCCCAAAACATCTCTAAAAATGTATTAGGTTGTATAACATTATACCTTATCCAGATTTAAAACATGATAATAGACCTCCTTTCTCAATAGCCAGGGTCTAGTTCCAGCTTCCATAGATGAGTGAAGACATTCGACCCATGGTTCTCTGGGTTATGCTGATTTCACTCAGCATAATTTCTTTCATAGCCATCCATTTACTTTCAAAGGCTGCAATATCATTGTTTCTAATTGCTGTGTAAAATTCCATGGTATATATGTACCACAGTTTTTGGATCCATTCATCTAGTGAGGGGCATCTGGGTTGAAATTTAGCTATTGTAAATTGAGCTGCTATGAATATAGATATTGCTGTGTCACTGTAATGTGCTGATTCTAAATCCCCTGGAAAAATACCCAGGAGAGGAATAGCAGGATCATATGGTGGGCTCATCCCTAGTTTCTTGAGGATTCTCCACCAGCAGATGGAGCATTAGCGTCCTCATTTTTAAAATTCAGATAGCAATATTACCATTTTCCAGGGTCAGCCTCGTAGTCATGCAACTAGCACAATTACACAGAGCCTTGTGAGTATTGGGGCTCAGTACCTTGTCTTCTTGAAATTCTTAAGAATTCTGTCTGAATTTGTGTTTTACAAGAGAAGTTCAATCAAACAAAGGTGACAGGGAGGTCTCGCCTTCTCGGATGGGTCCTGGCCACCCACTTCTCCTCCTCCACACATGAAGTCATGGGATGGGGTCCTGGCTGCCTGTGAGGGTCTACACTTGCCCCCTAAGTATCTTCAGATTTGACAGGCTGGGAAAGAGACTGTGAAAGAAAGGAAGAAACTTATTTCCTGCTTTTTGCCCAGGGGGCTCTCATTTCCATTTTGAACTAAGTCCCACAAATTATGTTGATAGTCCTGCCAACTGAACACAGCCTTTCTGGGGGTTAAAGGATTCAATACACAAAACAACTGAAAATATTACCTGGCACAGAGTCAGTGCTTAGTATACAGTGGATCACATCATCATATTATTTATATCATTTTTGCTTCTTCTGCCTATTGCTCATCGTGGGCAAACATATACATTCATGTCACTCACCCCACCTCACTTAATTAGGGACAATTTAACCCCTCTAAGATGAAATGAATTTGGTTGATAAACCTTGCTCTTAAAAATGGGACCATGCTTGGAGTTAGAAAAAAAGCTCTAAATTCATTTGACACAAGATTCTAAACCAGCTGCCCTCTGTAAAGAACCTAGAAATTGTCTGAGGTACACTCGATTTCTTCAAACACCCATTACTGTCCTGTGTCCCACAAAGCATTTTACAAAAGAAACAATTCCCTTTGACAAATCAGAAAGGTCAGACGAGTACCCAAGAGGCCTGGGAAACTGACGTTTCTATTGTTCCAAGTTCTAGTGATCACTGAGCAGTTCAAGCTGGGAGGCCCAAGGGCTGTGAGAGCATCCCTGGGCCCAGGTACCTGTTAAAATGCTGGGACAGAAAGCACAGGGAAGGCAGCTATGTTTCTGTTCTGACATTTTCCTTTTTACCAAAGGACAGGATAGCTCTCACCACTAAAAACAAGGACTCAGAAAGTGCTGAGGACTAAAATAGTAGAGAACAGGTTTTACTGGACCCCAAAGTTCAGTTCTTTCTGCTGTACCATGCTGCCATATTTGGTTTTGGAATTTTTTTTCTCTGAGTAATCATCACTGTCTTTAAGGATCAGTATGAAGCTTACAGGGATCTGTAAAAATAAAGATTTCTATCCATGATGGGTAGAAAATGAGGCCTATGAACTTGACATGCGCAGAACAATACTGCACAAAGGTGATATGTGTCTTAAATGTCTCTGAATAACCACCACTGGGGTGAAAAATGGATTGGACTAGTTTGAAAGCACATTTCCTCACATTTAAATTTAGCCTTCTGACACAGTGCCTTTCAGAAAAGGGGTTATAAAAGCATATTTCTTTCAGGGGGTGGACAAATGTCCTTTACATGGTAAGCAATGGTATTTTCATCTGATTTACTGAAATTTCCCATTTTGTGAATATGAAACAATTTTCTTCTTATTAAGAAATCTATATTTATCCTCACAGTCTTCTCCCATGGACCAAAGTTTCAAGTCATTAAACTTCTAATTATTAATTAATTCAGTAAGTGCCTACTCTGTTGGGCCCTGTGTTGGACAGTGATGCTATAAGCATGTTTCCTGCATCTTCCCAAACTGTAAAGGGTCCAAGATTGGTTCCAGAGAGGCACACACCAGCAAATAAAGCAATACAAGTGTGATGAGAGTCCTGAAGACATGCAAAATCCTGTGAGACCTTAGAGTGGACAAACCTAGACCTACCTGGGTAGAATGGAAGCCTTCACGGAGGTGGTGACTGCTCGCTGCCATAGAAGGATGGCAGTGGGGCGCTGCGTAGATAGGGAGAGGAATGGTAAGCCAGAACACTAGTGGGGGTGTGAGAGAGCTGGGGAACTGGGATAACCACCCGCGTTGACAAGACTAGAGTATGGGAGAATACTATGCCCAAAACCACCATATTACCAAGAGAAACTCCACATAGCACTGGGCACATGGACAGCAAGTCAGCAGTGATAAACTGAATTGTGACATTTTAATGTTTCTGTCTTCTTAGTTGTCTCTATGCCTCTTTAGCAATACCTAATTTATTCTCTGTGCAGCCTAAATGCCAAGTATCTTTCAGCCATAGAAATAAACAGTGCCTCAGTGACTAGCTCTGAACAAGAATGAGACACTAATAACCAGAGCCACTGAGAAAGCCTGATTCTGTGGAAGTCACAGTTTCAGAGAGACTACTTAAAGAAGTAGGATTTATTAGCGACTCAAGGTGGCCATTTTCGTAGGGACTGTCATCACACGTCCGGAAGTGGTGGATGGCATTCACCGAGCATCCGCACATCTGTGCTATTAGAAGCAGCAATATGTGCAGTGGTGAGGAGCAGGGGCTTTGGAATAAGACAGGCTGAATCAAACCAGGCATTTTATATTAACTCTCATTTTGAAAAGGAGGATAATGCACCTACCTTATGAGACAGTGGCAAACACTGAAAAAGACAGTGAAAGCAGCTGGGTGCAGTGGTGTATGCCTGTAATCCCAGCAGCTCAGGAGGCTGAGGCAGGAGGATTGCAAGTTCAAAGCCAGCCTCAGGAACTTAGAGAGGCCTTGTCTCAAAACACAAAATAAAAAGGACCGAGGATGTGGCTCAGTGGTTAAGCAACCAGGGGTTAAATCTCAGGTACTAAAAATAAAGATAACCCAAGCAAACTTCTTCTCCTAATGCCTGGCATGCATGACGTTTGCTAGCATTTTTTTTTTTAACTATACCCATCATTTATCTGTTAAGTCCACGCACTTCCTTAACAATAATAAAGACTGTTAAAAATTTTTGTATATGCCCTTATATGTGTGGTCTAAGTAGCATTCATTTTTGCAGGGCCAAAAGAATAAAAAAGTCCAGGAAAAAAATTGGAGAGTGGGAAGAATGAGGGAGTATTTTAATATTCAATTTTCATGCCTTTGAAAGGTTAACCAATAGAGGCAGGAGCAATGAAATGGGGAAAGTTCGTGGGAGGAATTAGACTTAATATTCTTATGTTTATATATGAATGTATTATAGTGAATCTTATCAACACGTGTATCAATGGATCACTAAATTAAATAAGGAAACTCTTAGTAAAACAAAAAGACCAGTAGAGTAGAAGGAAGAGAATGGGGTGGCATGGTGGGGGTGGACTAAATTAGAATAAGTTATAATGCATGCTTTCATAAAAAGTCAATGTTTATCCTATTGTCAAGTATATCTAAAAAGAGCAGGGGAAAGTAGGAAGAGAGGGGAAGGAGCAATACTGGGAACTGAGTTAAAACAAGGTACACCCCAAGCTTTTACAATGATGTCATTGCATATCCTAGTGTATGTGTGTGAGTGTATGTGTGTGTGTGCATGCACACAGAGGTGAGAGGAAAAGAAGGGAAGGGGGAAAACTAGAGACTAAAATAGAACAAGTTAAAATCCATGCTTTTATAATTATGCCTTTGTATAATCTTATTTCATGTATAACTTTAAAAATAACCAAATAAAGAATAAATATAAAAAAGGAAGGTTAACTATGAGTTTTCCTACTTCTTTGAATTTTCCCCCCCAGGTATAGATAGAATAGCATGAGTAAATCAAGTCATGCAAAATGATCTGGGAAATTAACTAGTCATACATTAGGGTGATTCAATGTCTAGTTTTTTCCATTTCTGAACATAGAAATAGAATTGGTTCCATTATCAGAGGAGTTTCCTTGTTCATAATAATAATTGAAATGAGTAGTTTAGTTAAACATTCTAACTATTGACAAGTATACGTAGGCAGTGTGAGTTTAATTTCAGTGATCAGTTCCTTCTCCTAAAGAGATGACTATCCTCTAGCTGGGGATAGCTCAATGGCTTCATCATATTTTCTATAGTCATCTTCCTTAGGGGTCTTTTTTTCTCCGTAAGAAGGGAAAGCAATAGAACTACTCACAAGAAATAAGCGTGCCTTCCTGCCTCCAGCTTTTGTTTCTAATTTTCTTGCTTTTTATTATCTCTGGGACAGAGGAGTAGCCCTCTGTTTATTGCTTTAGATTTTATCCTGCCTGCACTAGTGCATGACACCAATTTCATTTCTGTCATCTCCTAGATTTCAGAATTAAATTCCATTCCATTGCCGTTCATCCTATACCCAAAATTTAGGTCATAATATCCTTCCTAATTTGGTGCTTTACAGTGGATTTTTGTGTTTCCTTTTACTAATTATGAAAGAAAAACGTCATCATTAAAATGGAGGCCAATTTCAATGACCAAAGAATACTTATTGAGAATCAGAAAGCTAAATTTATAAAGACTCAAACCTACACTTAATCACTGAGACCTTATGCTACGCATTTTATTTCCCCATTTGAAACAAGTCAATATTAAAAATGTGCCCAAAAGGCCAATGTGAGGACCCTGATCTCATAACCAGTCAAATGTGAATTCAGAGGACATGGTATCTATTCCATTTGACCTCTCTTCTAGAACACATATGACACTTACCATTTTCCTACTGAAATATAATTTGACTTATTCAGGAAGATGGACACTTAGAGTACCGAACACCACACCTCTTGTTTACTCCCACTGAAACCCCAGCCTCTGAGAACTCTGCTGCTGACAGGGCTGGCATGGGCTTCGGGGATGGTTTTGTATACAGATATTATATTTTCAGAATTCCTCTGAAACAGCTTCATTTTGAAAATGAAAGGTATATAGTTTTTTTCTAGGATCTATTTCTTTAACATTTTTGATTCTTTTTTTTTTAAGAGAGAGGGATAGTGAGAGAGAAAGAATCAATTTTTTAATTTAGTTTTTCATGTGACTTTTGTTGTCTGACACGACATTGTGCACATGGTACTGGGGTTTGAACCTACATACTTGTGCATGCCAGGCAAGCTCTGTAACTGCTGAGCCACCACTCCAGTCCCTCTTTAAAATTTTTTTTATTGGTTCAACATAGTCTTATGAACTGGAGGGAATCATTGTTACATATTCATGCATACATAAACATTGACAAAGTAAATTAAACCCAACCCTAGTCCAAGATCTCACTCATTCCCCATCTTATATCTGCTCTGTAATATCCCCGTTATAGACAGAAATGAGTATATACATGTATATTAACTATTGAAATTTCTGAGTTTATATGCCTGCCTGAGTATAGTTTGGGAGAGAGAGAGAGGGAGGGAGTGAGGGAGAGTGAGAGAGAGAGAGAAAAAAGAGAGGATCAATTTTATTGAGTTTTTTATTTGGTTTTCGTTGCTCTGACACTTCGTTGTGTATGTGGTATCAGGTTTTGAACCTGGGTCATCACACATGCCAACCAAGCAAGATACTGCTGAGCCCCCCTCTCTAACTTCTAATAAAAACTAAACCCCTAACTTTTAATAAATTCAGAGTTAAAAACATATGTAATTCTAATCACTTAGACAAAAGAACAGCCAGAAAACTCCTACAATATTTTTAGACATAACATCCCCTGGTAAGCTTTCTTCCCAAGACGGATACTAAAATTGAAGACTGTGTTTTTTGACATGCTCTGCATCAGTAGGCAAACTTCCACTTTGTGGCTAATTGTTCCAGAAATTTTTCTGAGAATGCAAATTATAATCTTCTATCCCTAAAGATAAAGGGAAAACCTGCTATAATTTAAGTATATATAATACATATGGAATGTATATATAACATACACATATATATATATAGATTTTAAATATCATTTGTATATATATTGGGCAGAATAAAAGGCAAGCATATCCATTTATGTATGTCTCTTGTTACCAAACAGTAATGGAGATGTTTGACTAATAATATGGCTTAGATAGAACATATTGTTATATATAACTAAATCTCATTGATAAAGTGGCCAAACTATTAAAAAGATAAACTGAACCACAATAAAACTTTTACAAATTTATTTGAGCAAAGAGTGGCTCATGAACCAGGTGGCCCCAATCCAGAAGTGTTTTAGGAGTTCCACTGATGGAATGAAAGGGGAATGATTCTATAGAAGGAGCATAGCACTTAAGCAAAGAAAGCATTTAACTGACTAGTTATATAGTCATCTAAGTTGGTCTAGCCCACTGCAAAGTCTCTCATTATATGTATTAGTTGGCTGATTCTGAATGGTTAAACGTAATTTCAGTATTCTTAATGTAGACATCTATAAAAAATATTAAAAAATAGCCCAAATTAAGTTGTGCTTAGGTTTGCAAATCAATCAAGGGTAAGGTCCCTTATGTAGCCTAATTGGTCCTGTGTGCTCAAGGATTCATGAGGCACAGTCTCCATTTAGATGTACTTTGACATCTCCTAATTTCCAAAATATAAACTGTGCCTAACATGAACACTTAACTGAATTTGTCACCTTGCAAATCTGATTATGTTCTAGAGTACATAAAGAAAGCTTCAAAAGGTAAATGGAAAAGCAAAAATGGCATTTTTGCTCAAAATTACAGTGCCTAAAACCTCAGCTGTTGAAAGGAGAGCAGGTGCACAGCTTGCATGGCTCCAAGCAGGTGGTCAGATGATGGAGGGCAAGTCCCAACAGAGCTGAACAAAATCAAACCAAACCAAGTGGAGCAAGGAAAAAGATCAGAAGAGTGGACCAGTTTCCACAGTCTTAACACAGGGAATCCTCAGATGGTACGAATCAACGCAAAACAAAAAGACCCATTATGCTGATCTGAATGTTGAATTAGCTTTGAAAAAAAAATCTGTGAGATCCTTGTATGGGTTTTAGAGACAGATGAATATGAGGTCCAATTTCTGAAAGAGAAACAAGAAATGGAGGAGGTGGAGGAAGTTGATCATTTCATGAGAATTTCTTCTGCATTTTCCCTAAGAATCCACAACATAAATCCCTAAATCTGACACGGAGCACTTAAAACCCTGTTAATTCTCAGTAGATGTCTATGGAATAAGTGAATGAGGAAGAGTGATATGCAATATTCAGAGATACATAATCACCTTCCCTCATGAAATTTCTCTTATTTCAATCAAAACCTGGCCAAATCAGTGAGGTGCGGTGCTGCACACCTGTAATCCCAGCAGTGCATTGCAAGTTCAAAGCCAGACTCAGCAATTTAGTGATGTCCTAAGCAACTGAGTGAGACTTTGTCTCAAATTTTTTTTTTTTTTCAAAAGGCCTGGAGATGTTGCTCTGTGGTTAAGTGCCCCTGGGTTCAATCCCTGGTAACAACAAACAAACAAAACAAACAAAATAAAACACACCTGACCAAATCAGACTTCATGAAAAAAAATCTTCATTTCCTTAATTTTGTCACTACAGTTCTTATTTTGTAGAGAAAGTAATGCTTATTCTTCCAGGATATTAGGAATAAAAAGACAAATTTACTTTTCAGTAATTTTCTTCCTTTTGGAATGACAAAAAAAAAGTTGTAGTGTGCAATTTTCATGCTGTTTCCTAAGAGAATTTGCATAAATGATCGGTCAAGGTGAAGGAACAGACCCAATTTGTTATCCCATTGACTAAATGACTTAGTACCTTGAGCATATATACTATATGCAAGGTAGCATCAGATAATACAAATCACAATGTGGAAATCTGAGGTTGATGAGATAGATATCTTCAAACCAGCACACTTACTTTCCATAATACATCCAAGTCAATGTGCACTAATCTGACACACACAGTAGTTTAAGCTCTGATGGACAGCAATTGAGTCTACATACTGCCTCTCTTGCCTGATACCTCGCAATATAATGTTACCAAACTGAAAAGGTATTAGCCTGTTTATAAGACATTCAGATAGGGAAACTTCACTCTTTTATTTAGCAATCTTTCTTAGAATTCAGCGATTTCATTTACATCTGCATATCTTGCGAGGGTTCGTACTTTCAACTTTGGTTTATTTTCTACTCCTTTGCTATTTCTGCTGCGTCTTCCTTTGATGAGACAAAGCTGTTTCAGAAGCCACTTGTGTATAATTTACCTCTTCAACCTCACATCCTATCTGTTCTTTAATTAGGTGCTTGATCCCAATCCCTTTATCCTTTCTAAATTCCATATGAACTGCAGATGTTAAAGTACCATCCTGAACAGACTTATCTATACTAGATGCCCATTGCACATAGGGAAGTTAAACAAAAGATAATGTATTTGCATCTTATAGCCCAGGGATGATGTGAAAATGATAGAACAGTGACATTAGCTGAAGCCACTCAAAAAGCTTTCTTCTTAAAGTACAGCCCCAGAAGTTGGGGATGGATGGAACTGAAGTTCTAACTGTTGAACGGTCATTAATTTTCTACTTTTTTGGACATCATTTATGGATCTGATGCAGACAAAGCCACCAGTATATAATATATATGTTATTTCAATTACCCAAAGGGCCAGCTGTGAATCTCAGACTGGCAGACTCATGGTGCTAAACTTCAACAAATTCACTGAAGCTGAAATATAAGCCTCTTATAAGGAGGTCCACTCTTCTCTCCTCCTGGTGAACTAGCCCCACTTTCTCACTATGGTGGTAAGAACTTGGTAATTTTAAAAGTCATAAAAAAGAATGTATTAAGGGGCCTAAACAAACAGTAATGTCCTCAACCAGAAGTGTATACTCTTGCTGCAAAAACCCTTATTTCCAATTCTTATTTTGTTTTAGTTCCTATTTATATGATATAAAATTGATATTAGATGATATTACAAATATGATATAATCTAATCAGATCTGTATGTTTTAAAAAGAATATTTTCATTTCAGAACACTGTTATGTTTTTTTAAATGATTTCAGAGTCTCAAAACAAACAGATGAACTCATGAAGTCATATTTTCATCAGCTCTGAGTTAACATGAAGTATTTGTTCAACATAGTGCACGGTGGGGGAAAAGAATCCAAACATGACCTTAAGATGGTCTCATAAAAACTCTTATTAGTAATGTTATTGATGCAGAATACAGTGTAGCTCTGATGGTTTTGGAAGAGAGTTAATTATTGCCAAGGGCAATTACCCAGAGAAAATAGGAACACTCATTTCATAGCAATCTATTAAGCTACTAAACAGTATTTTTAAAAGAATATATGGCTGTCCAGCCTTGATCATGTGCAGTTCTCAAAACAGCACCAAGTTGTTTGAGATGCTATGTGTACCCACAGGACTGTCACCATCCTCTCATACTATACTTACTCAGAGAGATAGGTACAATGTCTACCCCACTTTACACCTGAGAAAACTGAGGATCAAAGTAACTTGGCCAAAGACACACAGCTTAGGGCAAAGATAAGGACTGAACCCAAACTGGCTCCAGATGCCTCCTTCCCTCTTGTTTTTTGCAATTGCACTGACGTGGCTCTTTGTTGAGATTCCAACACAGATCCATGGTGACACAGGAGAGGCATCATATAAGATTGCTACAGCATATCGCCACTTTCCTGCAACATTCTCATTTACTAGCTTAGGAAATGCTTCTTTACTCCGTTTCTATTAAAATATTTCTGGTATAAAGGGTCACCAAAATTTTGAATGGCAGTGGTTCCTACATATCCTGAAGAAGTGAAAGGATAGAAAGAAAAGAACCCCAACTTATAACAAGCTGACATTGGAATACATGACAGCGACGTTTTGAAGAGCTCAATTTAAACAAATGAACAAAATTTTTACTAACATACATTTTGCAAGGCTGAGGGGAAAAATCACTCATATTGCTGGCGGGAGTGCAAATTTGTACAACCCCATTGTATTGCAACTTGGCAATATCTTTTGATATTTATAGTGTACTTGTCTTTTCATCTAACAATTCCACTTTAATGGATTTATCCAATAAATATTTTTTTGTATATGAGCAAAGAATAGTGAACAAAAAATGTACAATTTCTTACTTTTCACAATATTTTATAAAAGGTAAAAAATTTAAAGGTACATAAATAGGGTACTGATTTAATAAAACATGGTCCCATAAAATGGAATATTATGTGATATTCTTTCATGGAATAGTCCCTAAGACATTTGAAGGGAAAAAAAAGTGGAAGAGTTTGTTAATACTTGTGTTAAGGAGGAGGAGCAGGAGAACATGGTTATAACTGCATGTAATATATAATCTGAAGAAATATACAAGAAAAACTGGTAATTTTTGTTGCCTCTGAGAAAGGGTGTTTGAGAAGTAAGATTAAGAACAGGAGGAAGAAGGGCTGGAGTGGTGGCTCAGTGGTTTCGGCGCTTGCTTGGCAAGCCCAAGGACCCGAGTTCAAACCCCAGCACCACGTACACAACTAAGTGTTGGAGCAATGAAGGCCATATGTAAAACCAAATAAAGTTGTTTCTCTCTTTCTCTGTCTCTCTCACTGTCCCTCTCTCTTTAAAAAAAAAAAAGAACAGGAGGAAGAAATTTTACTACATTGTCATTTTTGTGTATTCATTTTTAGCTATTTAAAAATAAAACAAATCTAAATTAATTTTTTATTAAGAAGAACCTATGTTAAGCATTATTTTTTAAAAATCAGGCTTTGAGAAAAGTTGTAGTATAATCATTCAATGTGAAGATGCAAAATTTCAAGAGTAATGCTCATAATTTGACAGACAAAATGCATTATTACACACAGGATCTTGCTTTGTGATTTTCTATCTCCACTAAAACTCTAATAAGTGCCTGACTCTTGGAATGGATACCAAATGGAGGTCTATAATTTCCTTCCAGGAAGACTTCAAGAGTGAAGAAATCATCCTTCCAAGTTGGTCTGCGGCAAGTATTTCTGAGCTAGAGGGAAGAACTAAGCAATTCAACTCTGCCAGTTTCAGATAAACCAGGCCTAAGGAGAAAATCATATACTCTGATAAGATAGTGAGATCAGAGAGAGAAAATGAAAGAGAAGAAAACCAAAAGTCTCATATAGTAAACTGGAGCTCACCAAGATATGCCTAAATCAAGCAAGAGCCACACAGAAACCATTGACTTTGAAAAACACTGGAGAGAGTCTGCTAAGAAATTAAACGCAGAGAAGCCAAACAAGAAGCTGAAATACAGGTGCGAGGTGGGCAGGTACAAGGGGTGGAGATGCTCTAGCACACACTAGAGCTTCAGAGATCTGAAGTGGAGACATCAAATTCGGTGACACATCATCTTTAATGTGGAGCCCTCTATGATGATGAAAAGCTATGGGAGTTATTGAAAAGCCGATAGAGTCACTGTTCTCTGACACATATAGCTCCACCATGGCCCCCGAATGTCTCAAGGTTCATATATTTTTTATGGCACTCTATTTATCTTCCCATTCCTGTCTAAGAAGGAAAAATGAGCCTTGCTTCAGAATAATTAGTAAGAATTCAAGGTCAAAGTGATGGGTGAGAGGGATGGGGTTTCTAAGTATCTCTAAGTAATGAAGCCTATGCACTAACTCAACTCCCATACCGTGTACACATGTCCCTTTATAGGAGCATTAAGAAAATATCCACAGTATGGAGGAGTTAGCTTTTGAGAGAAGGGAGAGATTGAAAAAAGAGAGGGGAAATTGACACTCATTAATATGTGCTTACTATGTTTATTCACACAACAGCCATATTGAATTAATATGAGTCATTACATCCATTCATTCATACAACATGAAACACGTGGAAGGGCTGAGAATGGTCTCAGAGCAGGATCACAATCAGACAAGATAAAAGAAAACCATCATCCATACTTGCATTTCAGCAAACACCCATGACCAACAGGGAAAGTGTTACCTGTTTTCAGAACCACATGCCTCGGAAGTTACTGCCAGCCTCCTTTGACTAGAACCATGGGAAGAGGTGATTTCCTCCAGGAATTCTCTAGAAAGCAGCCCTGTGTTTGTTAGCAGAGTCCCAGGTCAACCTGGAGTTCAATCTACCATGATGACTGCCAAATCTTGCTCTTTTGCATTTTAAAAATGAACTTGAAGCTGAAACCTTTTAAATTAACTGTCTCTAAGTACATTCTTGCCGCCGATGGCTCAATTCAACCAAAGACCTTGCTTTGCTCACTCTCTGATATATTTGATGATAGGTGTAAAGGAGGAAATTATGCTGTACTACTCTTGGAGAATTTGGACATCCAGGGCAGGAAGATTTGTAATGAATAATGATAAATATGCCTCAAGGCTGCCCTGTGCTACAGTCGGTTGGTTTCTCCCAGCTCTTCCTAGAGCTTCAGCGGCCTCTTCATGCTCTTCTGTCCATTAAAGAACATCACATAATTCCCTGGAAACAGCCATTTCCCAGAACACCACCACTGTGGCAGTTGAACAGGAAAAAGGTACCTGATGTCATTCAGTACTATCAGAATGAGTTTTCAGAGGATAAGCATCCTAAAAAACGAGTTACTGGAACAGCTTTGCAAACTTATATTCAGACTTGGGTTTAATTCAATAGGTCCTTCCAAGGGGCGGGGGCCGAAGCTATGTTTCAAAATTTGAGCAATGATACACTCTGATTTCTGTTGGAATGACAGAAGGAGACAAGGCTGGGGGGTGAAAGAAAAGCTCCCTCCCTCTCAAATCCAGGATACAAATCAATGTTAATTCTTCTGCACTCACAGACAACAATCTGGTAAATGCGCAGACTTGCATTCCAGATACAGAGACATCTTGAGATTCTACAATAAAACTACAAATTCTAACACAGTCAGGAGAAGAAGGATTTAGAAGTTATAATCACTTGTGCACATTTTCTCTCCAAATTTAGTCTTCTCAAAATTTTCCACTCAGGTGACAGTAATGCCAGGAATGGAATAGAGAAGATAAACAATTAAAAGAAAATTTCACAGGTCCCCCCTTAAATATCCATGCTTGTTTACCTTCTTCTGTATAATATATTACTTTGGTTTCAATTTAAGCCCTTACTCCAAATTGATAATGAACATTGACTTCAGGACAATATATCACATCTATTTCATGACTTCACGTAACTTTGGATACATGCTGATGTATTTCTCTAGTAAAGGTCTTATTAGTTTGAAGAACTGAGATTGTTTTTTTTTCTTTCTTCTTCTAGTTAACCACTGTCCAACCAGTGGAAACTGTACCATTTCTCTGATGCTCTCCACAAAATTAACTTTCTTAACATATTAAGTGTTTGTCAGGAGAATTTTTAAAAAGTGATTTACAACATCTAATCTTGACCTTATACCTAATTATTGAATTAAAATTGGGTACACCCTGAACTGTGGTCAAGATTAGTTATATTTTCCTCTCACTTCTGCTTTTGGTGGTTCTCTATAGAAAAATATTGTATCAGGGTCAGGGAATCCGCTGTCATCTCTGTTACCCTCTCCCCAGGAGTGGGAATCTTGTAATTTGTCTTTGATGTCTTTGCATGGTTGATCATATGGAATGTGAGACAGTGATTCCAGTGGAAAGTGTGGGTAGAACAGAGAAAGCAAGTCCTGCCATCCCTATCCAATCACTCCTTGGTTCTATATCTCCAGGGAAGTCTCTGAAGCCTCTCAGAGAGGCTGCCCTGAGGCTCTCCACCTTCATCTCAGCTTGCCTCTAGTTTCCTTCTGAAGACCAATGCAAAAGAAAAGGAAAACACTTTCCCTAGAAATACTATACAGTGTTTTTTAAAGAAGCCAGATACAAATGACTGTTTATATGAAATACCCCAAAAGATCCATTTATAGAAATAACCCATATCAGTAGTTGACTAGGGCTAAGGGTAGGAGCAGGGGCAACTACAGATGGGCACAAGGGAAAATTGGATGGGTGATGGCAATGATCCAGTGTGATTGTGATGATGTCTGGACAACTCTATCTGTGGTACGCTCATGACAGGTGAATTTTGTGGTATGTAAATTATACCTCAAAGCTGCATAAAACAAAACCCCCCAAAATAGAAAACTTCAGGCTTTGCAGAGCAAGGTGCTTCAGTTAGGCTTTAGTGATATAATTATCATGAGAAATTTCAGGCTAATTAGAAATATTTAAACACAGCAAAATAGGACAATGCTTCAAATAACTGAAAGTCATGCCAGCACATGCACAAAGCACCCTAGGAAAGTTTGCTTATAAAGATTTTGAATTTCTAAAAACTTTTTTTGTTAATTTATAAGGACTATTTGTTCCAGAACAAATAGAACTGGGCTTTAATAGTATGTCAACTTGGTAATATATCTTCTAAAAATAAAGAAGACTGAATAAGTGCCTGTGAAAGCTCTTATTGGATGGAATTAACAAGTAAATGAAATGTACAAGTTGGAATATTTCTCTTTTTTTCCCTCTGATTTTGTTCCTACAAAAAAAAAAAAAACCCTGGCAAGGAAACAACCCTCCAAAATGGTGAGATAATTCTAAGAATTCTGTGCACTAGATATCTACCACATGTAGTTTTTTCTTCCTGTGCACAATGAAACTACATTTCCCAGCTTCCTTCACATCAATAGGGAGTCATTTCTAATAAACATATGAGCAGAAGGACTGTCCATCACTTCGGGGCAAGACACCTAGCCATAGTAATGAACATCCACTCCAGCTCTTTCTTTCCTATGGATGCAGTGGGCAATGAAGATATCCAAGGAGGTGGGCCCACCTCATGGAAGGATCCTGGATGGCTGAGCTACTTCTTGAAAGAAGCTGTTTGTAGAGCTGTACAACTGGCATCAGACTGTCTTACCTAAAAAGAAATCAGTCTTTCATCGAGTCTTTGGAATGTTGCACTTGCTTGTTATAGTAGTTAGTATTAACTCACGCACTGTGGCATTCATGTCTGCTCTTTCCTGTCCAGCCTACATGGTCTAGGCTTGTCAGTGCCTACATTCTCATCTTTCCTATTTATCTTTCTCTTCCCCTTCCTTCTCAACTCCAGTTAATATTCATTTTTGAGGCAGAGGAAGAAATAAAGTGAAGTTTTCAGCCTGTGCCTTATTAGGATCCTTCTTCAAGAACCAGGAGTTCTGGATGTGCCAATGTGAAAATGGCACTGAGCAATTCCTCCTTTAGCAGAGCATGTGTCAAGTCTTTGGTTGAAATGTGCACCAAGGGCAGTGCTTTGCCCACCCACCTAAAAACCCCACTGTAGCCATAAATGCCAGGAAGGAAATGTCAGAGTTGGCAGCCATTTCTGGGTCATAAACTCTGCTTTTATCACCTGAAGTTTTTGGTAGTGAAGAAGTGCATTCTGGTTGCTCTAAAGCTTTCTGTTCACCCCGGGGGGTGATTTCCCAAAGACAACACAATACCATTTCAATTCATTTCCCAGTCATTTCATTATCCATGCGCCCTTTTCTCCTTTTCTGCATGTAGAACAAATGCAAGGAAAGAAGAGAGGACCTGCCCCAAGTCAGAAACCACACCCCACACAACTCAGCCCCTACCATCAGTCCAGCCCTCCATCTTTTCAACCCCAGTTCCCTCCCAACTCCTTTGTCAAGAAAATAAAAGAATTCAAATAAAAAACAGCTCATAAAACAGTAAACAAAATAAAGTCAATTTTTCTTTTCTTTTTTTTTTTAAGAACAAAATGAAACTTGAGGGAAAACTTACTGGAGTTACAGTTTATCCTGATACAGTCTAGATGGGGAAAAATAAATGAAAGATGAAATTGCATCCTTCAAGGTAACAGCTGCAGACATCCAAAAACAATCAGTCCACCCTTCCGGGGACAGACACACGCAAGAAATGTGGCCATTTTATATATATATATACAGTATGTACAAGTTTACGGGTGGGTGTATATGTACAGTATATTATTTAATAAAGTTGGATACATATATATATACACACACACACATATATATATATACACATAGGTATAGAGATATATACTGGTATACATATATATCCACGAGAGACACCAAGCATGTTTGTTTTTTTCCAAAAGCCTATTCATTTACATAAAGTATTCCAAACTGGCACTTTGAAATATTAATTTGTGAAACTTGGAAAATTAGGCAGAATTTCCCCCATCAAATGCAGATTGTATTCTATTTCCCTCTACAATTTATACTCTTAAAATTTAACTTTAGAAGCGGCATTAACACAATTTTGGTTATTAGTGTTCCAAAGAGCTATCTTATCAATCTGACACATTGTATCATTTTTTAAAAAATTGGTGTTTGATTTTTCCCAGTGCAGTATTTAACCCTTTCTTTTTATCTAATAAATACCCTCCACCCTCTGCTTAGGTCCCAAATGCTACAGAAATTTGCCTAGGCAGATTTGCCATCACCCCTAGAGGCAAGGAAAGGGTTAACACCACCTGGTCATTTCCTGTCATAAAATGGCCACTTGCAAACAGCTAACCGCACAAACACCCATCCCAGATTTTAGAGAGGGGGGTCATCGGGTATTAGGCAAAAGGAGTTGTAGGATATTGGCACAATCAATTGGCTTCTGTCATTACTATTGTTTCAAAGGCTCCCAGACCAACCCACTCACGAAGCCCATCTCTGTCTTCCAGCCTGAATGCCCAGGCTAAATCAGATGCCTACTGCATTCAGGGAGAAGGCAGGGCAGGCACGTGCAGAGGAGGTCCCAGGCACCTTTGACATCTTCCCTATTTCACTCTCCTTAGTTTTGGCTTTGTTTTTTCAAATGGGAAAGAGAGGGAATAAAAGTCTACTTGCTTTAGTGCTGATAACTAGGCAGGGATTCCGTGCCAGTGATCAGAGTTTCTGTCATTTTGTTCATCTCCACTTAAGAGTCACAGGCACACCCCATAAAAATTCCTGAGTGGAGTCAGTGGGTGTTGGTAGGGGCTTGGGCAGCAATGGCTGGAAAAATGTCTCCAATGACAGTTACCAGCATGCCAGACTGGACCGAAGTCGGATTTATGATGTTGGGAATTCCAGGAAGAATTTATGTGACTTCAGACCTTAACAGGAAGAAATCAAATGACAGAGAAAAGGCAGAATGCTACAGGGGAAAAGCACAGTCACAAATTGCTGTCTTAGGAAAGTTGCCCCAATATTCTTTAGAGGACATATGGAGGATACTGCTACCATTTGAATGTCCCCAAGTAAACTGTTCTAATCGAGCAAGTGCAAATGGAACCAGTGGCCACCAACACGGATGAAGGAAAGGATGTGAAAATCCAGATAGGAACAATTTACAATACCCAGTCATTCTGGGGGAGGAGGCAGGCAGCTTATCTGTTCCCCAGAAGAACATCTCTTGAGAAAAATCTGGGTTTGGTTTCGTGCGGTTAGGTTTGTCATGTGTCGTCAACCGCAACAGAAAAGTGGGAGCAAACAGCCCTGGAGCAACTGGTACGATCACCAGACAGAGGAGGCCATGCCCCTGGGAGGACGAGGGAGGGGAGGGCAGTAGGGGAGCAGGTGGGGCTTCAGCTATTGGCTGCACCTACCATCACTCAGAGAGACCAAGACCCCTTCCTGGAGTATTGAAGAGGGAGGGGAACAGGTGAAGGAGCATGCTCAGGACAGAGGAATAGAGGAGGAGAGAGCCCCAGGGCACAAATCTAAGGACTGCAAACCAGAAGTACCTTTCTTCTTTGGTTTCTGTGCAACTGTGTATTTTATTATTAGATAGGAAAATTGTCTAGGGAGAAGTGCTGGGTTGGCCTCATCCTCCTAGTTCATCCAAATGTTTTCGTGAGATGTGAATGATATCTTTAAACCAATGAGAGGGCCTGGGTTTCTTAGAAGGCAGTGGACTTGTTTAAGCAAGACTAGTGGAATTGTTTTCTTACTTTATCTGAAGAATAAGTGGTTTTGGGAGAAAAATGTCGCCTAGTCTCTTCTTCACAAGCTCTGAGGCTATGGTCGTGTTAGTGAGGATATACATTTTAATAAAAAATGAGCCAGGAGAATTGACTAAAGATGATCATTGTCTTTAGATTTATCTTTGGTAGCAGCCAGAGTTCACTCTTTGCCTGGAAAAAGTTCTGCCTGAGTCCTGGCATGATATTTGAGGCATGTTTATATGTACATTTGTGTGTGTGTGTTGTGCACATGGGAGTATGTGAGTGCATATGTACTATCTGTTCTGTTTAACTCAGTTTTTTGTTTTATTTTAGCAAAGGAGGAGAAATTATCATTTTCCATATTGGTGAGCTTTGGGCTAAGTGTGGAAGAGATGAATGCTTTTAAAAGTTGTGTGTTTTCAATAATGCATAAACAGTAGTCAGCAAGGCTAGAGGGAGAAGATGTGGAGAATTTCAATGCAGTTAACTGAACTGCATAACACTGCCCTGGAGCCTTCACCACAGAAGAAGTGCTTCTGGCTCTCTACTCTGGATCCGGAAGCCTATAACCATATGGACTGAATTTTCTGTAGTGTGGCTCAATTAAATTGTGCACTAAGGAAAATGGAGATCTCCCTCCAGCAGGTTTCAAAGGTGACCATCATGAAAGCAGTTTGAAGTCGTTAAGAATATGACATCATTGCTACAGTATTGATCTGCAGAGGTAACAGATAATCATCATTGCTACAGTATTGATCTGCAGAGGTAACAGATAATCCGTGATGATCTAGTAGTTTAGAGACTCGAGTTACAGTGCCGGCTCTGCTACCAACATTTTACATAAGCTTTGAAAAGTCATACATTTCTTTCTTTGTTTCACATCTGTAAAAGTAGTATAAAAACACTTCCTTGATTTATCTCACAAATTATTGAGAGATTAAAATAAGACAAGGTCTTTTAAATATGCTATGACAATAAAATACTGCTATTGTAATTTTTAATAATCAAAGGAGCAAAACATGTTTGATTAGTAGCCAACCTCACAATACGTTGTGTGATGCGGGATATTCTTCCTCACACCTGCCATTACCACATACGGCTGCTTTCAGAAAACCAAGCCCTTGGAAAATCCTCTTCTCCTTGGCACATACCAGATAGGCTACATCAAAGGAATATATATTGGGCATTTCTATCATGGGCTTATATAAGGGAGCAATTTGGAGTAATTTATAATATCATATGTGCATGTGCTATAAAACCAAGGAATCTTAAATGCAATATGAGAATAGAGTGATCATTTGAAGTATGTGGGACGGCTTATGAATGCAAACTCTGCTTGGAGATGCTTTCCTCTACAACCAAGCAAAAAGGAAATTTGAATTTGTAACAAGAAGAATGAAAATACATATGAAGGCGTATCTTTGGGAGATAGGGTAGAAGAACCTTTGGGCCAAGCCTGAATCTGAGGAGGTGAATTACCCACAAGCACAAGGAATTTAAAACTAACTCTTCCACACCGGGTTTCAAAGAAAGTCAAAAAAATTCAAAACAGCAGTTACAATACACTATACCCTTCAGGGAAAAAGGAAACCATGGCTGCTGTTGGAGGAACTCTGTGCTTTCCAGGGAAGGACTTACTCGCTTTTGCCCAAGAGGACTGAACTCCGGCAGCATTAGATAAATAGTGTGCCAAAAGAAGGCACAGGGCTAGACAAATTCTTTAAGAAAAGCATAGCTCCAAGACTTCGGTCACAGCTTAAAACAGAAAAATTATACTTCAAGGAATACATATGGGATCCATGACTAACTTAGTGTGTGTGTGTGTGTGTGTGTGTGTGTGTGTGAGAGACAGAGATGTTGATTGATTCCATCTCTTCTTTTGTTGCTCATTCCCTTTTATCCCTTTTGTTTTTAATCCTAAGATGTAAGAACGGTCATGGTTGACTTTCTAATCTTTACAAAAACAACATCTAAAAAAGGAAAAAAGCAAGTTCTCTGCTTAAAGATACAGTGTGCACTCCCCCAGGGTCCCATGGGACTGAATCATTCTCATATGCAATCTCTCTTTGACTTTGAAATAGCGGCAGTAATAAGAACTATCTTCTTCTTCTTTTTCCATGAGCTACATCGGAGATTTGTCTGTTTGTTTTGGGTTTTTGCTTTTGTGTCTAAATGCTTCTACTGTTTTTCCAGAGTAGTAGGTGATCAGTTGCTGGTGGCTGGTTTCAGGTAATACACAGCTAAGCTGCTTTGTTCAAGGTGAGGAGGATGGTGTATGGAAGGGAAGGCGGGAGGGACAGGGGTATGCCAATCCCTGGAGGCTGCTCAGTACTCTCTGTTCACAAGGCTGTTTGCTATGCGGGCCGCAGGCTTTGGGCCTTTGAAGGGTTGAATACCATCTTTTGATTTACCATGGTTGATGACTGGGAGGATTGGAAACTCAAGAACACACACGAAAAGATCCAGCAAAAGAGAAAAACAAAACCTAAAATAACCAAACACATACATACACAAACAAAAGAAAACCAAGAGACACAGTGAAAACACAGATCAAATGAGGCTGGGCAAGAAGAGAGGCATAGTGTCATAAAAGCTGCAAACAAGAAGGAAAAAAATACACAACTAAATAAACCACTGCTCAAAACAGTCCTCTATGTACTAAAGATTTTAGAAATACAGTGTAGTCATTTTGCAAGTGTACAGGTTGACCTGACAGCAGATAAGACTGGTATGGATTCAAAGTCCCACCTACCCACCAGGCCATCTTGGGCTTTACATGGTCCAGAATCTAGTACATTTGTCCATCATGTCTTCCCTGGACCTTCAACAAGCTGCTCCACCAAAATATTTATTAAGGAGTTCTGTAGTCAAACATATTCCACATATGCAAATAAACCCATTAGCTTGTTAAGATGGGACTCAGCACTGGGCATTGACTTTCTGCTGGGTAGAAACAGCAGAAATAATGGTTGGTTGGTTGTTTCTTCCAAAACCCAAGGCCCCCATTCTCCATAGACAATATCAATTAAAATTCAGGAAAGACAGTAAATAGCAGGAGAGATATGCAGCCATAGAAGAATTCCCAAAGTATCCATTACAGGTAAATGCATCCTGCCCCAACAGAACTACAAATCTGAAGTTGCAATAATTTTTAAATCTAGGATAAAATGGATATGCACTGCATGAGGAGAACAGAGGAACTGGAGTAACAATGAGAAGTCACAACCTTTACTGAAAGGTCTGCGGAGAGGTGGTTAAGAGTGTCAGGAAGGAAATGGGATTCATTTTCAGTGGGCACATTTTCCTTCCCCATGTCAGAAACTCAACTTGGGGAAACATATTTCCAGGAAAAAAGGAACATTCTGACTGGTCAGAATTCTGAGGTGTCAAGGGACCTCAGTATCGCTAGGGCTACCAGAATTCCCAGTCTAGTCCCAATGCACCTGTCATCCTGCACAGGTAACTAGTTCTCTTCCACTCCACCGTCTCGTTTTGCCTCTTCTGCTACCCCATCTTTGTCCTTGCTGTTGACTGTTTTGAGTAGTGACCGAGGATTTGGACTTAATGGGAATATGATTGATCAAAAGATGGACCAAAGTAGCGTGTTTTACACAAAGCTAAACGATTCCAAAAACCAAGAACGGAAACTTAGAAAACAAATAATCTAGTAAAGAAACCACCACTGTCAGAAACCAGAAATTGACATCAAAACCTCATGCAGAAACAAGGAGAAGGTTTTTGTTGCTGTTGGTTTTATCCTTCATCTATTAAACAAGAGGTGAGCAGCTAACTTTCAAGAAACAAACAATTCAATCAAACCAATGAAAATCAGAAAAGAAAGGGAAGACAAGCCCAAACAGAGTGGCAGAGGGTTCTTCATACGATACCTAAATTAACCATGAGCTTGACGCGACCCCCATCCAGCTCCAAGCGCAGCGTGTCAGCAGAGTCCCTGGAGGTAGTAGCCACCAGCAGCCCGTAGGCTCGCTGGGACATGAAGCGGAAGGACACATCCTCAGCCTCAGTGTGCATGACCATGGGCATGATGACCTTCATGTACATGCTGCCATCGTAGCTCAGGATGGACGCCTCTGCCAAAGAAGAATGGAAGAGCTCGTTAGCACGAAGGATGCTAGAGTTGCAAATACCCCCTTGTTTCCAGGCTGAGTAGAGAGGGCACCAAATTTGTAGCCAGGGGACGAGTATTTGATAGACCTTCATCACTGTGTGATCTTGGGCAGACTAAACTCTGAGGCTCTATTTCTTCATTTGCATAGGATGTAGGATAGCACTGGTACCTGCCTTAGGATGCTCACAAACTTGTCAAGGGTCTCAAATTAAACAACGGTTGTGAAAGCATTTTGCAAAAGGGAAAATGCCCCCCAAAATGGTAGTAATGGTAATGCTGGATTGGGGGGGCAGTTAAAACAAAATATAAAAAGCAAAATTTGAAATCCCTATAAGTGTTTTCATGGAGAATAGGAGGAGAATAGAAGTTTATAACCACTTTAACACACAGGTTTTGGCCAGAGAGCTTCTAGACGGAGGAACAGGCAAAACCATCAGGTAGCACCCATGACATCCCTCATGGCCAAGCATTGTGAGAGGTGCTCAGCCCATTCAAAACAGATTGAGAGAGCTGGGGTTAGAACAACAACAGTAGAAAGTTAATGGCACACCTGGGAAACTCATTTTGCTTTTATTCAAATAGAACTTCTGTAAGGAAGGAAACACTTGTATTTGATGCATTCTTCAGTCCAAGTAAATTGTTTAGGAGGCCTCCACCCTACCCCCATATGTTATCTCAATGCCAAAATGTGAGTCTATTATTCTTATTTTCAAATATGAAAACTAAGACTCTTAGAAAGGTATGTTATTACTCCAAAGTCACACAACCTAGATTGTGATTCATCATATCTTATCAAGTCCAGGGTCTGTTTTGTAACACCATGATGCTCCACATGTAAATTTAAAATTCAATCATTCATTCAGCAAATATCTTCAGAGGACTAACAGGAGACCATCAAGCACATTCCCATGAAGCCAGCCTGCCCCTGGGCTCAGCATCTAGCACTGAGTAGGTTCTTTATTAAATATGTGCTACTGCCAAATAGTTGCTACTTACATATACTGTGGTGAACATGCAGAAGAAATAAAGTCCTGTTGTAAAAGTAGATATAGCACATGAAAAAAGTTCTATGAATGTAGAAATGGTTAAATGACAGAGGAGAGGTACAAAAAGAAGGTGGTAGCATTCAGAGGTAACACTGAGAACAACAGATTGGGAAGAGTCTGAGCAGGTCTTGGAGATGGTGGGATTTGTAAGGAAAGAAATCATGGCATTAGATTTGACAGGAAGACTAGATAGCATCCCTGCAGACATAATGGAAAGAAAAAAGGGGGATGCTCAGATAATTGCAAACTGTTCAATTTATCACTAACATAAGGTAAACACTTGAGAAAATAGAGTTGGCCTTCTGTATTCATAAGTTCTACCTTCCTGAATTCAACCTTGGATGGAAAATATTTGAAAAAAAATTGTATATGTATTTAACATGTACAGACTTTTTGTTAGTATTTCCTAAACAAGATTGTATAATAACTATTCACATAGATTTCTACTATAAATGGTATTATGAGCAATCCAAAGATAATTTAAAGTGCATAGATGAATATGTGTAGGTTATATGCATATATGCCACCATATTATATAAATACTTGAGCATCTGTGGATGTTGCTATCTACTAGGATCCTGAAGCCAATCCTGCATGGATACAGAGGTGAGATTGTATGCGAATCTAGTTACAGAGGTCATTTGAGATTGGAATAAAATCAATGGTCTTTGGCAGACCCAGAGAATTAAGAGAATAGTTGAGATTTTGAGAAGATACTGTGTACATTCATTTGTGTTCCATTTTCTAGGCACTGTTTTAGGTGTTAAAGATATAACAATGAAAAAAGAAGAAAACACCCATCTTAAAGTACAAAAGGAATCAAAACTGGGAGAGACAAGAGGCACACAGACTGCATGGAAGGTTCCTAAAACAGTCTGTGTCATCACCACATTAAATCCTACTTTTGTAACAAGAAAAGGTCCTTGGAAAGTACTATAAAGGCGTCTGCTCAAATTCCTGGAAAGCAACCATCCCTCAGGTGAAACCCAGACCATGCTAATAGCTGTTCATTACAACTTGCTAACTCTAAGGACATTACAGATACAAGCGTGACAGTTGGAGGCATCTTCAAAATAAAAGGCATATCACAAAGATCTGTTCTTAGATGGGAAGCATGATCTAAAATTAACACATGCTTCCTATGTGAGAGAAACACTTTTACCTAGTGGAAGAGCAGAATCAAAAGAAGATAAAAACATGGTAGCCAAAATTTATTGAGCACTATTTTCTTGGTGCTTTCTGGAACCTAACAGGCATTAAAAAGTCACTCAGTTCTCAGTATGATCATGAGGAAGACAATAACATTATTATATTTTATAAGTACCAGGTCAGACAGCTAATAAAAGGCAGAGGTGGGAACTAAATGCAACGATTTGATCCTCAAGGCCACACCATCTGTCCAACAGTCAGAGCTGTGCCGGGAGCACACCCGCATTTCTAAGCACCAAAGCACATCATAAATGTAGTGTTTTGGGTGTGTGGAATGTGATCATATATACATATGTATATACATATGTCATTATTTAAACTTGTAGAGCATTTACAAATACAAAAAACTTCATAAGCATGATAATTTATATATTTCTATATTTTATAGAAATATGCACAGTCTTGCATGTTTATATAATTACGAATACCAATTGTTACTGCACACCTTCTTCCATACATAGCCACACATATATAGGCTCCTCTTCAAGAAGTATTAGGATAATAAGTGATCCATGAAATTGTGTGGATGTATTCAATTTAAATATACCCACAATCAATGACTATTTTTATTTCTCTGAAAACGTGTAGTCCAGAACATATGTATAAATGAATGCATCTTTTTTACTTTATTAGAAGTATCAAAGAATAAAAATCAGATGAATATGTAGTTAAATAGCTAATGGTTTGAAATAAAGTGTGTATCCCAATATGTGTATCTCTGCACATTCTATTATTAGCCCAATGTTTTTAAGGGGAGGGTGATGATGCAGAAAATTTAATATAGGAATCAGCTAACACAAAATCCATTCCTTGAATTCATATGAATTTGTGTAAAAGATTTCAAACACAAAAACTGACATAAATAAAATCCTGAATTTACTGGAAAAATAAGCCTCATAAGGAAAAGTTCATTCAATCTATAAATTTATCAGAGTATTGAGCACTGATAGACCATATAATGTGATTCCCATACAATGGAACTTAATAGTTTCACTGATTTGTTCTTCTTTTTATTCTTTACTATTTGCTTTTGTCTTAAATATTTTATAGCATACTATTTTAATTCCTTTAATTGCTTTTATTTTTTTGAGAGAGAGAGAATTAATTTCTTTTTATTTTTCAATCTGGTTTTTGTTTTTCCTCTGCTTGGTGCTGGGGTTTGAACTTGGGTCTTTGTGTATGCCAGGCAAGCTCTCTATGACTGAGCCATCTCTCTAGCCCCTCTTTAATGATTTTTAAGTATACTTTTTGAGCTACTTTCTTATAAGTTGATCTAATGCTTAAAATGTATTTCTTAATTTGCTAGAATCTCATACTAACTCCATCCAGTAAAATACAGAAACTTTCTTTAATACTTCAGTGCTTGGGAGCAAACTTACTATACTATTGAGCTACATCTCCAATCTAAAATACAAATACTATATTCTTATGTGATTCTCTGCCCTTCCTCCTTTTTGTATTATTATTCATAGTATATCTCTATATACTTTAAACAAAACAATACATTGCTATAATATTTACCTTGGAAAAACTTCTGTTTTTTTTAAGAAGCTAAGAGAAGGAAGGAGAGCTCTGTTTATAGAGTTTTTTAAATTAAGTTTGTTATTTACCATCTCTGACTCTGTTTCTTCCTGTGGTTTCAAGTTACCATCTGGTATCATTTCCTTTTTCCAACATAACTTCATTCATTTGTATTTTATTGTCAAATATGTGACAATTCTATATGTTATAGGCACAATCCAATTTTATGGATATTGTTTTATGCATTTGTTTTAAAAACCATTTAAGAAAAAAAGAAATGTTAATTATACCGTGTGTTATCATTACCTACACAATTACCTTAACTGCAGTTCTTTGGCTTTTGTCTCCACATACATTCAAATTAATGTCTGCTGTCACTTCATTTAACCTGAAGTTCTTTCAATAGTTACTGTAAGGCAAGTGTGTTAGTAAGATAGTCTAAATTTGTTTGGAAATATCTTTATTTCATCACCATTTTTGAAAGACAGCTTTGCTGGATGTAATGGCTAATCTGAACTGTCAATTTGATTGGATTAAGACATACCTAAAATTAAAAGGTGCCCAAAATTAAGAGTCTTCTGGGTGTGTCAATGAGAGTGTTCCAGGAATGATTGACACGTGGTATACAAACTGAAGCAGAGACACACCCTAAGTATAGACAGTGCTGTCTGAAAGGTTGGAGGCTTGGATGAAATAAAAGTTGGAAGGACAACAAAGCAGCAGAAGATGCAAGTCCAATTCTTCTGAATGGGTATTTGATTTCTTCTATGATCATCTGAGGATATCAGACTATAGCTCCTTCACTCTACCATAGTGGACTCTGCCCAATGATTCTCCAGAGAATTTCCAGACCTTGAATCCCAGACTGGGGTAGCATTGTTAATCACTCTTGTTCTGAGGCTTCAGCATCTTGGACTGCACAGCTACTGGTTCCTCCAACTCTAACTTGCAGACAACCATTGTAGGACTATCCAGTCTCTAGTTGTGTAAGCCAATCTAATAAATCTTTTCTTATACACTAGATACAGGCTTGTTTTGCTGATAGTTATTTTTCATTCAGCATTTTGAATATTACATTCCATTGTCTTTGACCTCTATTGTTTGCAAAGAAATATTAGCTGTTAATCACATTGTGGCACACTTGTATGTAATGAATAATTTTTTTCAAGGCTTTCTCTTTGTCTATGACTTCAACATCTTTATAATGCACCTGGATATGGTTCTCTTTGCAATTATTCTACTTAGAGCACATTGAATTCCTTAAATATGAAGATTAGTGTTTTTCATAAAATTTGAGAAGTTTATAGACATAATTTAAACATTTCCTCTGCCTGTTTCTTTCTCTTTCCTTTCCCCTGGTTTTCCCATTGGATAGGCCTTGGAACAATGAAAGGTACCCCCACATTTCTCTAGGTGCTATTTATCTTTATTAATTTTTTTCTTTCATTCATTCAGATTATGTAATCTCCATTGATCTATCTTCAAATTTACTGATTCTTTCATCTGCCAATTCAAATATACTGTTGAGCCCCTCTAGTGAAATTTCCATTTTAATTCCTAATTCCAAAACTTCCATTTGAAGATAGACAGACATTATGAATAATTTGTCCTTTATTAATATTCTGTATTTGATGAGTCATTATTATAAATTTTCCTTTAATTCTTTCAGCATATAGTTTCCCTTAGTTCTTTGAACCACTTTTATAATATTTATAATATTACAAATATAATAGCTACATTGAAGTTTTTTCCAATATATATGTCCCCTGAAAGATAATTTCTGTTGCCTGTATGTATTTCTGCATATGGATCACACTTTCCTATTTCAGTGCACAACTTATAATTTTTGTTGAAAATTGAACTTTTAATATAACGCATTGTAGGAATTCTGGATATTGACTTGCACCACCACCAACTCTACTTTTTATTTGTTCATATATTCATTTACTTAACGAGTTGACAGAGCTAATTCTGTGACTTGTATTTTCCCTTTCAATGAGAAAAGTTCTGTAGCCTCTGCTCTAACATCCTCGTGTTTCTCTTGTTCTGCCTTCCTAGGTAGATCAGTATGTTCTGGATCAGTATGAGCAACTTACTAGCCAAATAATATACTTAAGCCCCCATATTAGGATAAATATTTACCCTTTATCTGTTGGGTATGTTGACTTGAAGACTGCTTTCAGGGAATTTATGATTTTGTATCATGTTCAGTCAGGAACTAGTAGCTTGAAAATTATTCCTCTGTCACTCTTGGTAGATGCAACTTCAAGAACAAGCAGTCTTCTAGCCCACCAAGAATGGGTATGGCTTTATTTTTAACCCTGGCTTCTGAGGAATAGCAACTAAGAAGAGCTTGTTGTTCTGCTGATACTTAAGATGTCATGCTTAAGCCCCCTCAGTCCATAAGGCTTCTTTTCCTTGATGATGGATTTCTGTGCGGCTTGAGAATGCTTTCAAATCTGACCCATGTCCTCTTCTAATTACTCCTAAGTATGTACACATTAGCAAATGTGCACAACTTTCCAGACCCATAGGAATGAATATAATTGCAGGAGGGCCCTTTTGATTTGCTCTTCTCTGGATTCTCTTTACTAAATCTCTGGATAGTTTGGCATTATTTATTGCCTCTGGCATCACAGAGTTACAGGCTTATTCAGAATTGCTTGCCACCAAGATCTCTATTGTTTCAAAAATCCCTTAGTCATAAACTTCTCTCCACACTGTTCCAGATAGTCTTTCCCCTGAGGTACAGTGTGGAGCTCCCCATCCTTAAAACCTGCATCTTATGCTGCATTGGACCCCATCTGAGTGCAGAAACAGTGGCTCACTTCTGAGTGATACTCCCAGTGCATAAGTGGACACTGGAAGAAGATGGTAGACTCTAATCTTCTTAGCTTTCCCTTTCAACATAGAATCTCTCCCCTGTGAGTAACCTGGGGCAGGAGCACATTGGAGTCCTAGTAGTCTTGGCATGCTAGAACTTCTGCTCTGTGAATGGGGACTTGGTAGAAAAGTGAGCCCCATATTCTTAGGGTTGCCTACCCAAAACATTGCTTCGACAACACAGACCTGGGGGAGCTGAGAGGCACCAGCAGTCTGCCCCTTCTATGATGAAACTGGAATCTGGCAGACCAGACGAGTGTTCTTGACTACACTCATCTGGAATAAAACTTCCAAAACAAAGCAGGACTGCAGTAGATGTTGGGAGCAAGATGTGGTTTAAATGTCACAGTTCTCACTGTTATTTCTGGGATTTAGTAGATTACTTCAACAACTACTTCTTTACTTGCTATTTGTCCAATTTTCAGAGACTGTGTGTGTGTCTGTGTGTGCGCACGCACGTGTATGTATGTATGTGTGTATGTGCATGCTTTGAAGTTTTTCCTACCAATTAAATGGTTTCACATGGAAGAAGCTCTGCTGAGCTCCTTGACCAATCATTCCTGGGTTACCCTATTTTTGGCTATTCCAGATGTTTTATATCTTTCTCCATCAAATTTTTCTTAGCTCTAAGTGATGTTTACCTGCATGTGTCCCAGCAGAACTATTTGTTTCCTGAAGTGTATTGTATAACAATATTACTTAATCATTGTGACACTTCCAAAAACATTTTGGCACTAATATTTATCTCATTATCTCATTTTCTGATTGTTTCTGATTGTTTTCTTATTGTCTGACTATACTTCAGCCTCAGTGATCAATGACTTCAGGAGGGGAAACTCTTCCTTCCCATTAGCAGTCAGAATTTCCCCCAAGTAAGGGCAAGGGTTGGCATGGGAATGTTGAGCCAAGAGATTAATTCAGCATAGAAAGGGTTTTCTGTGAATTATTGTGTCAAAGGGACAAAGAAAACAAGAGTATTAAATTTGTATGTATTTATTTATTCTACACAGTGCTTGAGCTCCCTAGGAAATGACAGTCATTCTTCCCAGAGTATTTTAAACTAGTCTCTTCTCCCCTTCGTACAGAAAAATCAAATTAAGAGTTTTACTTTTTAATAGCACAGTCACCATTTAAAAATATCTAAGACAGAATCAACATAATAAAGATGGCCATTCTACCCAAAGCCCTTTACAGATTCAACGCAATCCCCATCAGGATACCTATGGCGTTTTTCAGAGATATAGATAAAGCAATTCTCAAGTTCATATGGAACAACAGGAGACCCAGACTAGCCAAAACACTACTCTATAGAAAAGAAGAAATAGGGGGCATCTCAATCCCTGACCTGAAATTATATTACAGAGCTGTAGTAGCAAAAACAGCATGGTACTGGTATCAAAACAGAACCGAAGACCAGTGGAACCGAA
>PVKS010016686.1:0-43433 GCA_004027875.1 Aplodontia rufa
CCAACCACCACCAAAAAAAAAAAAAAAATCTAGGGATGTAGCAGTGGAAGAATGCTTGCCCATTATGCAACTGCAAAAAATAAACTGATGGGAAAAATGGAACAGTTAATTTTATTTCACAACTTGGGGGACAATGTTGAATGAGACCGACATTTACATTGGCAAACTTTATGTAAGCATAATGCCTTTAATAACGTAGGTGAGCCTCATCCAGTATGCTCAAGGTCTGAATAATAGAACAAAATGATTGGTTTCCTCAAACAAGAGGGAAATCTCCTGTATAATGCCTTCAGATTTCATCTGCACCAAGAACATTCCTGAGCCTCCAATATGCCAACCTTCAGTTAAGAACTTCAGTCAAGACCCAGGTGAACTGAGGGTTCACCTGGGTCACCAGTCTGCTCTTCCACATTGAAGATTTTGGGCTTGCTAGTCTCCATAAATATGTGAACCAATTCCATACAATAAATCTCTAAATGTAGGGACACACATGCACAAGAACATGCTCCATTAATTTCATTTCTCTGGAGAACTTTTACTACTAAATATTTTGGTACTGAGGGCAGTTGTAGATGAATAGAAACTTAAGTATGAATTTTCTGAATTTGTTTCAGAGTTTCTGGAATTGATTCTCTAGTCTTATTGGATGTGAAGACAGTAATGATTACTTCCAGTAGTAAACAGAGCACTGATAATCTGTACTATGATCTAAAAAGAGAGACATGAAAATATTAAAATTTTCCTAATTAAACAGTTATAGAAGCAAGACTCTGAGAAAGAGTGTGTAGATGGTACTTTTGAAAATTTTTATCAAACTAATAAGTATGAAATTGACTGATTGTTATTAATGTTGCTGGAAAAAGTGGGAGAGTGGGGAGAATACATTCACGGATTAAAATTTCCAGTTCAAGCATTGCATAAATGATATGAAATCTACGTCTGTCTCAGAAAAAAAAAAAGCTACCTTTTTTGCTATAACTCCTGAGCTGAGATTGCTGAAAACTAAACCCAGAATCTCATCCCGTGAGTCAATGAATTACAAAGCAAATTGAATTGCCAGCCTTAAAAAGTGTTTCTTTTTAAAGCACCATTCTCCAGTATGATCAGACAGCTTCTTATTGACAAGTTGATTACATTAAACTGTTTTCATCATTGAAGGTGCATTGCTTTCATCTTACTGGAATGGATCCTTACTCTGAATATGAGGTTGCCTTCCCTGAACACAGTGTTCTGCCAAAACCATCTTTGAACTTATAGAATGCCTTATTCACCATTGTGTTATTTCACTTGGCATTGCTTTTGATAGAGGAACTTACTCTGCAGCAAATGAAGTATAGCAATGTGTCCATATTCATGGAATTCAGTGATTTTACCATGCACCCCACCCCAGCCTCATGTTCCTTATGCAGGTGGCTTGATAGAATAGCGCAATATCTTTTCAAGATTCAGTTACAGCATTGGCTAGCTGACAATACCCTGCAGGGTGAGGGAAAGATATTCCAGGAGGTTGTATGTTCTCTCACTCACTGTCGGATACATGGTGGTGTTTCACCTATCACCAGGATTCTAGGTCTGGGAACCAAGGGACAGAAATAGGAGTGAAACTAATCACTATTATCCTTAAGGACCACTAACAAATTTTAACATTTGTTTCCATGACCTTATATTCTGCTAGCCTAGAGAATGCTTCCAGCAGGAGATACAACAATAATTACATTAAACTACAGATGAACACTTCCACCACTCAGCCGTTAAAGACATCTCAAACCTCTGAATCAACAGATAAAAGAAGCAACTGTACAGTGTACAGTGATTGATCCCAACTACCACGGAGAAATTAGGCTGCCTCTGTATGGTGGAGATAAGGCAGAGCACATCTGAAACACAGGAAATTCCCTAAGGAATATCTCAGTGTCATTGTGCCTTGTGACTAAAGCCAACGGAAAACAACTCAATTCAGGCATAATGGGCCAGACTCATAGGGAATGAAAGCTTTGCATCACCATCCCAAGAGAAGACTCATGACCTGCTGAGGCGCTTGTTTGGAGCAAAGGCAATGTGACCTGTGCAGTGGAAGAAAGTACTCTTGAATACCATCCATGATTATGTGACCAGTAAGTGTCATGGGGTTTTCTTCCTAATTTTGGTTGTGAATGTATTTTTGTGTCACATGTGTATTAAATATATTTGTTTTCCTCCTTCTCTTATCTCCTTACCATGAAATATAAGTATGTTGACCTTATATCATATTTTTAAGTTATAAGATATCAAGAAGAGTAAGCACTAAGAGTATTGCATCTTCTTTGGGTCTGCAGTTATACCATCTTAGGTGAAAGCGTGACCTTGCTATTATCTATTCTTTTCCTTTTTTCTTTTTCTTTCTTTCTTTCTTTTTGAGATTGAATATGCTTTAGGGATATGTGTGTGAGTGCAATTATAGATTGAAGGTTTGCATCCTTCCAAAATTCACATGTTGAAGCCTTAAGTGGTAGGATTTGGAAGTAGGAACTTTAGCAGATAATTTAGTTTAGATAAGGTCATGAAGGCAGGGCCCTATCTCAGTCCATTTGAAGTTCTATAACAAGCTAACATAAATTAGGTAGCTTGTAAACAACAGAAATTTATTTCTCATGGTTCTGGAGGTTAAAAATTCCAAGATTAATGCACAAGCAGATATGGTATCTGGTGAGGGCCAGCTTCCTTGTGCACATGTGAAAGAAACATCATCTTTTTACTGGGTCCTCACATGGTGGAAGGAAGGAGGGATCTCTCCCCAGTCTCTTTTATGAAGACACTAATTTTATTCATGAAGGTTTCACTCTCAAGATCTAATCACTTCCTCAAAGCCCCACCTCTTGATATCATCAACTTGGAGATTAAGATTTGAATGGAGGGTTATAAAAATTAATTCTATTGCAGGCCCTAATACTGGAATTAGTTATCTTATAAGAAAAGAAAGAAAGACCAGTGAGTGCTCTCTTGTCCTATGTGAAGACAAAGTGATAAGGATGTCTTCTGCAAGGCCAGAAGACTGCACTTACCAGCAACTGAATTTGCCCACATCTTGATCTTGGACTTCCCAGCTTCTAAATCTTAAGAAATAGGTCTATTGCTTAACTACCTATTCTGTGGAATTTCGTTATAGCTGCCTAAACTGGCTAATTTGGAAAGAGGAAGGTGTGCAATAATTAAATTTATATGTCAATTTGGAAAGTATTTTTAGATGAGACTGACATTTAAATCAATGAACCTTGTGAAAGCCGAATGCTCTCTTTAATGTGGGCAGACCTCACCAATCAGTTCAAAGCCTGAAGAGAACGAGAAAGACCAACCTCCTCAAGCAATAGAGAATATTCCAACAGGTTGTTTTTGGACTACAACTGTGCCATCAGATCCCTTGTTTCTCCACCTGCTGGCCTTCAGCCTGAAACTACATCACAAATTCTCTTGTGTCTCAAGTCTGCTAGCCCATGCTGCAAAGTCTGGACTCACCAGCCTCCACAAGGGATAAAATAATTTGTTATAATAAATCTCCCTCCTTACATATATATGTCCCATTGGTTCTGCTTCTTTGGGAAATTCTGGACAATGCTATCACAATCTAGAACTAATCAAAAGAAAGCCAGAGGAGCTGTATTAATTTCAGGTACAGCAAACTATAGAATACAGACTATTTTTTTTTAAAGGAGAGTGAGAAAGAGAGAAGAAGAGAGTTAATTTTAGCTTCTCACCTGGTTTTTGTTTTTCCAACACTTAGTTGTATATGCGATACTGGGGATGGAACATGGGTCCTCACACATGCTAGGCAAGCACTCTACCATTGAGCTACCTCTCCAGCTTCCCAGAACAAGAACTATTATCAGGAATAAAGAAAAATATTCCATAACAATTGAGAGGTCATTTTCCAAGAAGACATAACAATCTTAAATGTGCATGTACCTAACAACAAAAAATAAAAATATGTGAGCCAAAAAGAAATGATAGAATTAATAGTAGATAAAGGAAAAAATCCACTACTATAGCTGTAGTCTTCAAAATCTCCCTTTCAGTAATGGATAGATCAAGCAGACAGAAAATCAGTAAGAATATACTTGACGCTTCTTGATTGTTTGACGATGAATCCCTCCTAATTGTAAGACCATGTTTATCGAATAAAAATTAAAAAAATATACTTGACCTAAATAGTACTATCAATCAACTTTTTCTAATTGACACTTACAGAATGTTCCAGCCAACAACAGCAGAATGCACATTTTTCTAAAGCTTGTATGGAATATTCACTAAAGACCAGGGGCAGGGACATAAAACACACCTTAACAAATTAAAAAAAAAGGAGATAAAAAAAAGTCAGCTCATACAAAAAGTATAATTAAAGCAAAAACCAGTAATAAAATGTTAGCTGAGAAATCTTTAAGTTTTGGTAATTGAACAACATTCTTTTAAATAACTTAACATATTAAAGAAGAAAATCTTCAAAGAAATTTAAAAATATTTTGGGCCAAATAAAATAAATATACAATTTATCAAATTTATGAGCAGCAGCAAAAAGCATCACATAAAGCGGAATTATTAGCATTAAGTGCATTTCTAAGTATAAGAGAAAGATCTAAAATCAATAACCTAAGTTTTAACATAGAAAACTAGAGGAATAAAAGCCATGTAACGGCTTTAGCAATGTAGCTAAATGGTAAAACCCTTTCCTAACATGTGCAAGGCCCTGGGTTTGATACTCAGTAACACAAAAAGTAAGCAAATAAATAAAATTTATTTAAAAAAAGAAAAATTGTTTAAGCCTCAAGCAAGATGGAGAAAAGAAAGAATAAAATTAAAACAAATTAATGAATCCACAAATGGGAAAACAATAGAAAAATCAATAAAACCTAAAGCTGATTCATTACAAAGATCAATAAAAGTGATAAATTTATAGCCAGAATTAACAAAGAACAAAAGAAAGATAAAACTTATTATCTGTAAGAGAAATGAAAGAGTAGTCATCACTACTGAGTCTAAAGACATTAAAAAGAAAATACAGAAATGCTATTAGCATCTCTATGCTCACAAATTTGATAATTTAGATTAATTGGACCAATTTCTTGAAAGATGCAAATTACCAAAACTCAAACACAAGGATAAATAGTTAACCAGGAAAGATCTATATCTATTTAAAAACTGAATTATAATTAATAATCTTACAAAAAGAAAGCATCAGACCCAGTTTCCCTGGTCAATTTTCCCAAACATTTAAGGATGAAATGACTGTTTTCCACAATCCAGAAAATAGAAGCAGAGAAAACACTGTCTAACTCATTCAATGAGATCAGATTACTGTAAAATAAAACTAGACATTACAATAACAGAAAATTACATTACAAAGACATTATAAGAACATTATAAGAACAGAAAATCAGAAGCCAATATTTTCCATGAATGTAGAAGCAAACGGTTGGCAGAGTATTAACAGACTAAATCCAAAAATGAATAAAATAATTATATACCACAAACACATGGCATTTATTCCAGGTGTGCAAGGCTAGTTAAGCATTTGGAAATTTATCAGTGTAAACCACCACATTAACAAGCTAAAAGAGAAAAACCGCATTATTACATCAATGGATGCACAGAGAAAGCATTTCCAAAAATCTATCATCTATTAGTGACAAGCTCACCGCAAACTAGGAATGGGGAAAACTTCTCAACTTGCTAACAAACATCTACAAAAGAACCACAGTTAACCTAATGGTAAGAAACATTCCCCCTAAGAATAAAAAAAATAAATAAAAAGGTAAGTATGTTGTCTTTCTTACTCTTCTCTTTTAACGTGGTGTCAGGGTCCCATTTCATGCAATAATGAAAGAAAGGAAATAAGAAAAAATGAAATTATATACAGATTGGAAAGAGAAATAAAACTGCTTTTGTTCACAGTTGAATTAATTATCTGTGTAGAAAATCCCAAGGAATCTTAAAAAAAAGGGGGGGATGAAAGGAAATTAATAGTGATTAATAAGTGAGCACAACAAGCTTAATATCCTAAAGCCAATTGCTTTCCTACATAGCAACATTCAAACACATGGAATCTGATATTTAAAGACAACATGATTGGCGATAACACCAAAAGATACTTAGGAATAAATCTTACAAGATGGGTATAATGATATGCATGGTATCTATATCTAGAAACCTAGAAACTCCAAGGAAAGAAATAAAAAAAGAACCTTACAAATGGAGGAATATCCCATTTGTATGGATCAGAAAGCTCAATATGTTTAAGATGTCAATTCTTTCCAACTTCTTCTAGATATTAATGAAATTGCAACCCAAATTCCACCAAGCAATTTTGTAGGTATTGACAAAATGAATCTAAAGTTTAGACACACAATCCAATAGAAAAATATAGTCCCTTGTAGCATCGTTGGACATTTATGTTTAACAAGAAAAGGAAACCTGTGCACAGACTTACTCTTTCACAAATATTGACTGAGAAGGATTATAGACTTTGATGTGAAACAAAACACTATGAAACTTTAGAATAAAACATATGAGAAAATCTAAGTAACCTTTGAATAGATGATGAGTTTTTAGACACAATATTCCAAACACAATCCATAAAAAATATTGTTAAACTTTAAAATCAAAAACTTTTCTGTGAGAGTTGCAATTAAGAAAATCAAAGGACATGGATTAAAAGCACATATTAGATAAAGAACTTGTTTTCAAATTACGTAAAATCACTTAAAATTCAGAAAGATGAAAATAAATGTATGAACACACAACTCACCAAAAGTGATACACATACACATATGGAAATTAAGTATATGGAAAAGCATACAACTTCATTTGTCATCATAAAATTTCAAATTAAAACAACAATGTGTTACCACTGTGTGCCCATTAGATTGACTAAAATCCAAAAACTGACAGCTCCAAATGTTGGAGATGCTGAGAAACAAGAGGAGTCTCATTGATCGCTGGTCTGAATGCAATATGATACAGCCACCTTAGAAGACAGTTTGATCATTTTTACAAAACTGAAGATAATTTTACCGCATCATCTAGCAATCGTGCTCCTAAGTGTTTCATCAACTGCTTTGAAAACGTATGTCCAAACAAAAGCCTACATATGAATGTTTGTAAAGTTTTATTTATAATTGCACAAGACTGGAACACATAACTACTGTCTAATCATGAAAAACATCTCAAAAATCAAGATAAGGGAAGTTCTACAAAACACCCCAGCAGTAATCTTCAAAGCTGTCAAGATCCTAAAATACAAGGAAAGTCTGAAAAACTGTCACAACCAAGAGAAGCCTAAGGGTGCAGAATTAATTAATGTAAAGTTGTACGTTGGGTGGAATTGTGGAATACAAGTGGGACATTAAGAAAACTTAGGAAACTAAAATCCAATACAGACTTGGTTCATTAATTATAACAAAGGTACCATACTAATGTTAGTAATGAGAAACCGGTACAGCATACATAGAAAATGTCTAAATTATATTTGCAATTTCTTATAAATTTGATGTCATTCTAAAATTTACATTTATTTTTAAAACATGCAAGTTATGAAAACAGGAAAATATATAATTTAAATGTTTATAGTATATTATTGATTTTATAATAAACAGGAAAAGAAGAACTAATCAAATTGAAACTAAGTAGAAGAAAATAAATAATAAAAATAGGAGTGGGGTGGGGAAAGTAGAAGAAAAGAAAAATAAATGAATAGAATAGGAAGATAATAAAGTAGATGAAACAAAAATTTGATTTTTGAAAAAGCAATCAATTTGCAAAGCTATCCTTAAACACTAATCAAAAACATAAGAGAAACATAATTTTCAAACATAATGACAATACCATTGAGTAGATAATAAGGAAATAAGTGAACATTTTGAGTATGCCAATAGAGACAGCAATAAATGGACAAACACCAAAACTAATGCAAGAAACAGAAAGCTTGAGTCATTGTATATGTGTGAAAGAAATTGAGCTAATAAACAAAAAGCCTTCTAAAATGCAACCTCCGTGCCTGGATTATTTCACCAGTCAATTCTACAAAATATGTTTTAAGCGACTAAGAAATAGAAATTCTATATAATCTTTCACAGGATATTGAATAGGAAAAGACACTTCCGACTCACCACATGAGACCAGCATTAATCTGATAGAAAAAAAATCAGGAAAAGAGAGGCTGGAAAACAACACTATAATTTTTCTCATGAATATAGACTTGAATATTCTTAACAAAATATTAATTAATCTAATTTAATAATATGTAGAAAGTAGTTTCATCACAGGAGTATAAAACATTTAAAAATCTGTGTCATTTACCAACTACCAGAATAGTCTATTAAAGAATAAAGAAGCCAGATGCAGTGGAACATGCCTATAATCCAAGGGACCCAGGAGACTAAGGCAGGAGGATCTCAAGTTCAAGGTCAGCCTTGGCAACTTAGAAACATGCTGTCTCAAAATAAAAAAGACTGGGGATATAACTTAGTGTTAGAGCACCCTAGATTCAATTCCTAATGCTGAAAATAAAGAAAAAAAAAGGAGAGAGAGACAGAGGGTGGGAGGAGGAAGGAAGGATGGAAGGAAAGAGGGAAAGGAGGGAGAAAGGAAGAGGGAGAGAGGGAAGGGAAGAAAAGGTACTAAAGGAAGGAAAAGTGCTTGACAAATTCAATACACGTTAATGTTGGATACCTCTAAATAAGGAAGGAATTGAAGGAAAATTTGTCAATCTAGTAAAAAAAATCTCTGAAAAATTTGGAGAAAAGACATATCAAATGTTGATCACTTTTTGGTGAACAGATAATCATCCAATATAGCAATCCTATCAACCACAAATGAGATAAACAAAGAAGTCAGCTTTGAAAATATTATTAATCAATTTGCTATCATTAAAGTCAGAAAAGAAAAATCATAATCATTTCAGGTTTGAGTATAATTAAAATTATTTAAACAAAAAGGTATGAGCTTTAAAAAATCAAATCTAAATGGATCAAGGAATCAGGAATTAAACCAGCTACCATATAACTGCTAGAAGAAAAATTAGGACCAACACTCCAGCATATGGGAGTTGGTAATGACTTCCTCAACAGGGATCCTGAAGTGAAAGAATTACAGACAAAAATCAATTAGTGGGATGCCATTAAACTAAAAAGTTTCTGTACAGCCAGGGAAATAGTCAAAAAAGTCAAGAGACAATCTACAAAATGAGAGATAATCATGGCCTGTGATCCCTCTGACAGGGGACTAATATCCAAAATCTACAAAAATTTCAGTAACAAAAACACAAACAATCCAATCAATAAATGGGCCAGAGAGCTAAACAAACTTCTCAACAGAGGACACTGAGCAAGCCAATGAATACAAGAGAAAGTGTTCTAAATCACTAGCAAACAGAGGAATCCAAATCAAAACTACCTTAACATTTCACCTCACTCCAGTCAGACTGGCAAAGATGAAGAATACAAACAATAACAAATGCTGGAGGGATTGTGGGGAGATAGGCACACTGTTGGTGGAACTGCAGACTGGTAAAGCTACTATGGAAAGCAGTGTGGAGACTCCTCAAAAAATTAGAGTTGGATCCACCATCTGATCCAGCTATCCCTCTTCCGGGTATTTCCCTAGAGGAGTTAGAATCAGCACATTACAGCGACACAGCAAAATCCGTGTTCATAGCAGCTCAATTTACAATAGCTAAATTATGGAACTAACCTAGATGCCTCTCACTGGAAGAATGGATCCAAAAGCTCTGGTATATATATATACAATGGAGTTCTACTCAGCTATTAGAAACAATGATACTGCATCTATTGAAGGTAAATGGATGGCATTGGAAGAAATTATGCTGAACGAAGTTAGCCAAACCCAGAAAGTCGAGGGCAAATGGTATCCCTCATTTGTGGAGGTTGGACCTAAACTCAGGCTTGGGAGTAAAACAGACAAACCCATGTATCAGATCTATAGAACAAAAATGCAAAATGTTAATATTTATGAGATACAGCTGCAAAATACTTCATAACATATTTGAGCAAGCTATGCTGCATACCTGTACAAAATACTTTCCAAGCAGTTACAAATGTCACTGTATATACTATAGCCATATATATAATGTTCTTCATAGGTGTAAAAATTATGTCACTGTATTTGGGTTTTCCAGGAACAATACAGGACCCAGAATAAAGGGATCAGCGGATGGGAGGAGGGAGGTAGAGGGATGTAGGGAGGGATATTGAACAAATTGTATTGCTGAATTGTATGCATCTAGGAATATGTGACAACTAATCCCAACATTATATAAAACTATAATGCATATATATATATATATATATATATATATATATATATATATATATATATAGGTATGTATTTATATATATATATACAAGCTTTAAAATACCTACTTTTCAATTTTCAACATTTCAGTGATAGTAATGTTCTCTAACATATTATTATTTTAAAGTTATACTAGAATCAGTATTGTTCCCTCTAATCTTCCAGCTGACTTCTTCAAACTCTTTTTTTCTCTTTTTCTTCCAGGTTATTTTCTTATATACATGCACATTTGAATAGTCTAAGAGGTCCCTCCCCAAGTTTTTCAGAGTCCTCTTTGTGCAGCTCTCTCCTCTGCTGTACTCTGCATGGCAAACTCTAGCCTCCTTGGCCTCTCTGAACTCCCAGACCTGGGTCTTCAATTCAGTTGCCCATTGGGCTCTGCCTGGATAATTTCTTTGTGTTAGGGTTCTCCAGAGAAACATAACTAATAGGAGATATGTGGCCAGGCATTGTGATGCTTGCCTATAATCCCAGCAACTTGGAAGGCTGAGGCATAAGGATCAGAAATTTATTTTCTTTTTTCTTTTTTTTTTATTTTATTGAGAAATCTTGTTGTTGTGCAATCATAAATGCAAATGTAGTAAAAATATGATATGCCCCTAATCCTAATATAGAATCACCCCCACATCACCCACATCCCAATCTTTTGGCTCTTCTATATTTCCCCTGTATCTAAATTTCTCTCCATCTATATATCTCTCTCTTTCTCTCTTGCTATATATACACACAAATATATATGTGTGTGTGTGTGTTATACATATATATGTGTGTATGCATGTATATATATGTGTGTGTGTGTCTTTAATCATTTAATGTATTATTTAATATATATGTGATTGTGAATTTTCCAGAATTAAATGATTTCATAAGTATTATTTGGTATCTCAGGGGTGTAAAGAGGAAGCTACATTGTTAACTCCCCCCTAGATCCCTCTCTATCATTGCTCCTTCTCCCCACCCTCCTGCCTCTTCCCACTCCAGCCTACATATCTATGGTTCCCCTTGATTATGCGTTGCTTCAACTTTAGTGAGTCTAATACATGAGCTTGACTACTTTTCATCCAAGCATGGATTTTCCTATAGATTCCACAAATGAGGGGAAAAAATTGACCCTTAAGTCTCTGGCTTTGACTTATTTTGCTCAGCATAATTTCTTTTGTTGCCATCCATTTGCCTTCAAAGGCCTTCATTGCTTCTAAGACCTAAGTAGATATATATATATTCCTCTAATAATGGCCATCTGGGTTGATACCATAATTATTGAGGTGCCGTGAACATTGATTTTGGTGTGTTGCTGTAATGTGCTGATTCTAGATCTTCTGGGAAAATACCTGGAAGAGGGATAGCTGGATTGTACAGTGCATCCATCCCTAATTTTTGAGATGTCTCCGCACTGTTTTTTAGAGTGGCTGAACCAGTCTACGGTTCCATCAACAGTGTGCTAGTGTTCCTATCTCCCCATAACCCCTCCAGCATCTGTTACTGTTTATATTCTTTGTCTTCACCAATCTGACTACAGTGAGTTTCATTGCCATTTCTTTGATTATTAGTGATTTAGAACACTTTCTCATCTATTCATTGACTTGCTGGATTTCCTCTGTTGACAAGTTTTTGTTTAGCACTCTAGCCCATGTGGTGATTGGATTGTTTGTGTTTTTGATACTAAGTTTTTTGGTTCTTTGTAAATTTTGTGTATTAGTCCCCGGTAAGAGGAATCACAGGCCATGATTATCTTCCATTCTGTAGGTTCTCTCTTGATAGTTTTGACCAATTCCTTGTTTTTTTTTTTTAGTTTAATGGCATCCTACTCATTGATTTTAATATTTTCACTATGGGAGTCTTGTTGAGAAAGTCTTTGCCGATTCTCATATGCTGGAGTGTTACTCCTAATTTTTCTTCTAGCAATTGTATGGTAACTGGTTTAATTCCTAGTTCCTTCATACATTTTGATTTGAATTTTGTACAAGGTATGAGATAAGGATCTAATTTCAACTTCCTGTAAGTGGCTGTCCAGTTTTTCCAGTACCATTTGTTGAATAAGCTCTCTTCTTCATGTTATATTTAGACCCCCTTTGTCAAAGATCAGATGTTCAAAGATTGGTTCATTTGTCTCAGAGTCTTCTATTCCATTGCTCTTCACTCCTACTTTGATAACAATACCATGTTATTTTTGTTACTACAGCTCTATCATATAATTTTAGATCTGGTATTGTGAAGCCACCTGTTTTGACTTTCTTGCTTAGTAGAAATTTGGCTATTTTGAGTTTCTTGTTATTCCTAATGAATTTGAGAATTTCTTTTTCTACATCTATAAAGAATGACATTGATATCTTGATGGTGATTGCATTAAATATGTATAGCACTTTTGGCAAAAAGGCCATTTAAATTATGTGGATTCTGTCTAACCAAGAATATTGTATGTATTTCCATCTTCTTGGGTCTTCTTCAATTTCTTTCTTCAATTTTTGATGATTCCCATTGTAGAGGTCTTTCACATCCCTTGTTAGATTAATTCCCAAGTGGTTTATTCTTTTTGAGGGTATTGTGAATAGAATCAATTTCCTGATTTCTTCTTCAGCCTGCTATTGTTAGTGTGTAGGAAAGCTATTGATTTATGGGTGTTGATCTTGTAGCCTGCCACTTTACTAAGTCTGTTTATAAGCTCAAGCAGTTTTCTGGTGGAGTTTTTTTTTTTTTTTTTTTGGATTTTCCAGATATAGGCTCATGTGGTCAGCAAAAAGGGATAGTTTGACTTCTTCTCTTTCTCTTCTTATCCCTTTATTTCCTTCTCTTGCCTGATTGCTCCAGCTTGGGTCTCAAGAACTATATTCAATATGAGTGGTGAGAAAGGACAGATTTGTCTTTCTCCTGAGTTTAATGGAAATGCTCTCAGATTTTCTCTGTTTAGTATTATACTACCTGAGGTTTGCCATATATGGCCTTTACACAGTCAAGATACATTCCTTTGATCCCTATCTTCTCCAGAGTTTTGATCAAGAATGGGTGCTGGATTTTATCAAAGGCCTTTTCTGTATCAATTGAGATGATCAGAAGATTTTTGTCATTAATTCCCTTTAAGTGATGAATCACATTTATTGGTTTGCCTAAGTAGAAACAGCCTTGCATCCCTGGAATGAAGCCCACTTGATCATGATGAATTATCTTCTTAATATATTTTTGAATGTGGTTTGCTAGAAGTTTATTAAGGATTTTTGTGTCTGTGTTCATCAGGTATGTTGGTGTGTAGTTTTCTTTTCTTAATGTGCCTTTGTTGAGTTTCAATATCAGGGTTACGGATGCCTCATAAAATGTTTTGGGAGAGTTTTCAATTTCTTGCAATAGCATAATAAGGAGAGATGTTAACTCTTCTTCATAGATGTGGTAAAATTCAGCAAGGAATCCATCAGGTCCTGGGTTTTTCTTCTTTGGAAGGCTTTTAATTGCTATATTGATTTTGATGCCTGTTATTGGGCTGTTTTGGCTTTCAATATCATCCTGCATCAATTTGGGAATGTTGTATGTGTCAACAAATTTGTCTGTGTCTTCTAGATTATCTGATTTAGAGGCACATGATTTTTCAAAATAGGTTCTAATAATCCATTGGATTTCCATGGGGTCAATAGTGATCCCTCCCTTCTCATTGGTGATTTTGTTGATTTGCTTCATTTTCCACCTTCTTTTAGTGAGATTGGTTAGGGGTCCATCAGTTTTATTTAGTTTTTCAAAGAACCATCTTTTTGTTTCATTGATTCTTTTTATAGTTTTGTTGTTGTTGTTTGTTTGTTTTCAATTTTATTAACTTCAGCTCTGATCTTGATTATTTCCTGCCTTCTGCTGATTTTGGGATTTGATTGTTCTTCCTTTTGTAGGGATTTAAGGTGGAGCATAAGCTTACTTATTTGGGACCTCTCCTGATTTTTAATATAGGCATTCAGTGCTATAAATTTTCCCCTTAAGAATACTTTGATGTTATCCCAGAAATTTCAATGTGTTTTGTCTTCATTCTCAACGACTTCCAAGAATTTCTTGTTTTCTGCTCTCATAGCTTCTTGGATCCCTTTTTCATTTAATAGGGTATAATTCATTCGCCATGAATATCTGTATTTTCTGTTATAATTTTTGCTGTTAATTGCTAGAATCATGGCATCATGGTCTGATGGAATACATGGGATAATATCTAATTTTTTATATTTGCTGAGATTTCTTTTGTGAACTAGCATATTATCAGTTTTAGAGAAGGATCCATGTGCTGCTGAGAAGAAGCTAATTTGGGGTGGAATGTTCTGTAGATGTCTGTTAAATGCATTTGACTTAGGGAATTTTTTAGGCTGGATATCTCTTTATTGTTTATTTGCTTTGGTGATCTATCTATTGGTGATAGAGGAGTATTAAATTCTCCCAGTATTATCATTATGAGGTCTAGGGGTTTTTTTCCACATACTTGGGAGAATTGGTGTTTGGAGCATAAATATTTACTATCATTATATCTCCCTGATACATTGTTCCCTTTATTATGAAGTAGTATCTCTTCTGATAAAATTGTGGTTAAAATCTAGTTTGTTGGATGCAATTATTGCAACACAAGCTTGCTTTTTTAGGCCATAAGCTTGGAAGATTTTTTCCATCCTTTCACACTCAAAGTGAGGATTTCTTTGGCTGTAAGACAGGTCTTCTGTAAGCACATATTGTTGGATTTTGTTTTTGATCCAATCTGCTAATCTATATCTTTTTTTTTTTAAGAGAGAAGGACAGTGAGAGAGAGAGAGAGGGAGAGACAGAGAGAATCAATTTTTATTGAGTTTTTCACATGGCTTTTGTTGCTTTGACACTTAGTTGTGTACGTGGGTGCTGGGGTTTGAACCCATGTACTTGTGCCTGCCGGGCAAGAGCCGTAACCGCCGAGCCACCGTTCCAGCCCCTAATCTATATCTTTTGATTGGTGCACTGAAACCATCCACGTTGAGTGTTAGGATAGTTATGTGGTTGTGGTTCATAGTCATCATGTTTTATTAGTGAGTTCTGCGCTGTCTTATTTGTCTTTTTGATAGCATGTAGAATTTCCTCTGTGGCTTTTGAGGATTATTTGCTTATTCTTCTCTCTGGAGTTTATCTTTGAGAATTCTTTGTAATGTTGCAAGTTTAATCTTATCCAAAATGTTCCAATTTTTCTTTTAAATTTGAAGCTGATTTTTGCTGGGTAAAGTATTCTCAGCGGCAGGTTGTGATCACTCAGACATTGAAGTATCTGTCTCCTTCTAGGATCCTCTTATGTCCAGGGTCTGAATTGAAAGGTCAGAGGAGATACTTATTGGTTTGCCTCTGAATGTGATTTGACATTTCTTTCTTTCAGCTTTTAATATTTTTCCTTGATTTCCCCATTATACATTTTGAATATGATGTATCTTGGTGAGACTCTCATTTGATTAGGCCTACTGGGTGTCCTGTACACTTCCTGGATGAGCATATCTGATTCTATTTTAACACAGGAAAATTTGTCTTTCACTATTTCATTGAGAATGTTCTTTATGCCATTCATTTGTTTTGATTTCTTCTTGTTTCCAAGTCACTGAGATTGTTTCTTCTGATTTTGTCCCAGACATTTTGGAAATTCTGCTCAAGCTTTATGACACTTTTTTCTTTTTGTTATCCATGTACTCAAGCTTACTCCTCATTACTATCCTCATTGTCAGAAATTCTTTCTTTATGAGCTGAGGTTCTGTTTTCTTTAGAAGTTAGTATATTATTTTTCTTCCATCATTCCTCTGATGTGATTGACTGAAGATTTTAGCTCCATTACCTCCTTTTTCTGTTTGTCTATTTTTTAATAATCGTTTTTCATCTCTTGAGTTTTCTTACTTAGTTCCTTTATTAAATCTTATTTTAGTTCATTGTTCTTTTTAGTAATCACATCATTGATAATTTTTTCCAGATTTTCATCTCACTCGCTGTCCATGGGTTCCTTGGTAAGGGAGTTGTGGGTTTGAGGTGAACTTTTTCTAGTTTGATTCCTCATTTCTGAAGAGCTTCTTCTAGACCTTTGAATTGAGATTCCCTGTGCTGAGGTAAAACAAGTCTTCAGGTGCTTCTCCTGGTAGGCAAAGGGTCAGCTTCTTCCAGAAAGCTGCTTCTGCCTGGAGCTTCATTTTGCTACACCTTTTGAATCTAGGCTCCAGGGTGTAGATCTGTAACCTGTTTGGGGTATAGGGCAGCATACTGGAATTTTGAAGTGCAGCACCAGGGGTGCATCACTGTGTCCTGGGACCTTGGAAGCACAGGGTGAGCCTTAACAGGCCTGCCTTCATGCCACAATGGGACTTGAGATCCTTGGTGTCAGGTAATGGCCCAATATACCTGGGTCTGGCCGTTATACCCTGAGGCTGGGAGGCTCTGTGTTGGAGTCCTCAGGGTGTCCTTGGTGTCTGCTTGCCCAGTACCAGAGTTTTGGGCCAGTGTAGTGGGTGGGCAAGGCTGCTCCTAGATCACAAATTTGAAGCCAACTAAGCCATTTAGCAAGAACTTCAGCAACTTAATGACCCTATCTCAAAAGAAAAAGTAAAAACAACTAAGGATGTAGCTCAGTGGTAAAGCACCCTGGATTCAATTCCCAGTACCAAAAAGAAGGAGAGATAGAGGGAGAGATAGAGAAGAGTGTGTCTGTGTGTGTGTGCGTGTGTGAGAGAGAGAGAGAGAATAAGACAGAGAGATTTTATGTATATGTATATATGATTTTATGTATAAATAAATTATATATGACATATATAAATATAAGATATCTATGACTTATGAGAAATTAGCTTACATAATTTCAAAAGCTAGAACCCCCATAATCTATGGTCTACAGCTGGAGGCTTAAGAAAATTAGTGCCACAATCGAGTCAGAGCCCAAAGTCCTGAGAATAAACAGAGCTGATATTGCAAATCTCAGATCAAAGTCAAAAGAAGACTAATGCCCCAGTTCAAGTGGACGGACAGGAAGGGGCTCAGTCTTCCCTTCCTCTGCTTTCTATTTTCAGGCCCTCCACAGATTGGATGATGACCTTCTCCACCGAGGAGAACAATCTATTTTACTGGGTCCACCAATTCAAATGCTAACCTTATCCTGAATATGCTCAAAGATGCACCCCCTAAATAATGCTTAATCTGGGCACCCTGTAGCCCAGTCAGGTTGACACATAAAATTAACCATCATACCCTATGTGCTCTAGAGCCTAGGAATGTTCTGCAGACCCTGAGGACTCACAGAACTCATTTCATTCATTGTCTTCTTTCTCTCAGGGTTTACTGTTCCTTGTCACTAATCTATTTTGCATAAATATCATCTGGTTTATCAGTTGTTTCAGGTGAACAACTAAACCTAGTCTTTGTTACTCTATCTTGGAAAAATTATTAATATTTTGTTTTATGAGTCTTTTGCCCACAAGAATTTGTTTCTGTGTTTGATTTGAAGCAGATTTATAATTTTGTGAGTAGATTTTTGTGTCACATAGAACCATATAGCATTTTAAGTTTGCCTCCATCCTTTCATGTTACCAAAGGAACTTATTTTCTTTCTCTGGGTCTTGGTGTTTTCATTGGTTTAAAAACAAGGCACAATAGCATGCACCTCATGGAACTATTAAATGAAACAATTCCCATCATTTCCTCAGTACAGGGATAGATATAAAGTAGATATTCAAAAATACTAGTTATTTTTTTACTCTCCTCCCAATAATATGAATTATTTTCTGTAATGTGGCTATAGTATAATATTCTGTTTAATTTTTGTCTTCTTAAAATGTGAAAATGATCCATTTCTTTTATTTTTCATCTATTCCTTGAACAAAGGTTCTCTATAAATATTAGTTGTCCCCTAACAATTATCTCTGCCAGTTAATTGATACCTAGATAGTTAATGGTTACTAACAATAGCTAATATGATATGATGTGTCCCCTCCAACATTCAGGTATTACCAACATATTGGTATTAAAAGATGAGGTTTTTAAGAGGTGATTAGGCTATGAAATCCTTTCCAAATTGGATTATAAAATCAGCTTCAAGCAGCCTTTGGCTGTCTTTATCCCTTCACTTTCCATCAGGCAAGGACGTGCCATTCTTCCCTGTCTGGTGGATTCAGCAACATAGCACCAACTTGGAGGCTGAGAACAGCTCTTACCATTCATCAAACTCAACCTGCCAGCACCTTGACCCCTTCTACTTCCCAATCTCCAGAACTGTGCAAAATAAATTTATGTTCTTTATAAATTACCTAGTCTCAGGTATTTTGTTAGAGCAGCACAAAGAGACTCAAGTTAAAAGAGCCTTATGTGTAGGATTAGTATAAAGCACAATTGTTTGTTTATTTATTTATTTGTTTGTTTATTTTGGTACTGAGTATTGAACCCAGAGGCACTTTACCACTGAGCCACATCCCCAGCCCATTATATTTCTTATTTTGAGTCAAGGTCTCACTAAGCTTCTTAGGGCCTCACTAATTTGCTAAAGCTGTCATTGAAATTGTGATCCTCCTGCTTCAGCTTCCTGTGTCACTGGGATTAGAGGCATACTCCACTGTGACCAACTAATGCATGATTTTTGGAGGAAGAAAAGGAGGCCAAATTATGAAAAAAAATTCAAATTTTATAATAATGAAAATCCCTTATGTCCTAGTAGCTACTACCCACCACCCCCACACACCATCTATGATATTCAAACTAAACAAATACCCTCTTGACCAACACAATCCTTTCAGATTTTAGAACCCAGAAGAGTACTAAGTTAAATTACCTTGGTAAGGTCTTTCTGGGAGCTGAAAAAATAGTAGATATATCTTTTATGGAGAAAGTTCTGTGTTTACCGTGGCTCAAATGTGCATGGGCGGCAATGGAAAAGTGTGAAAGAAACAAGGAGCTAAAATGTGTTCCTTTGGTGCACAATGGACAGAGTTTTAGGAGCATCTGAAACTTTGCTGCCACATCTGAACCAGTCAGTTCCAAATAAGGAGTGACTTGGAAAAGATGGCGAACATGGAAATGAAAGCTAGAGAATGGTAAATGTTTCTTACTCGGTTAAATATCAGCTAAGAAGCAAGATGGGAATCCTGTCCGTGTCTCCAACACTGACACAGAGAAAGAAATTTACAAAAGAGGGAGAGAGAGAAAGGAAGAACTACATCCACAAAGCGCCATGGGTTTGGATTGGCTGTAGCATGGATCATTAATTTTCCCTAGGAATGATCAAGAGCGTCATTAGGATGCATTAAGCATCATCTAACAGGGGATGGAGTGCAGGGAGGAGGACCAGCTCTCCCTCCGCTGTTGCATAATCGATGCAGATTACTCAAAGCTGCTCCCAGAATCTCCTCACCCCATTAGCACAAGAGCTGGCTCACTCACAAGCACTCTCTCACCTCCTCTCTTGGTCCTTTTCTCTGGGTGGAGACCCATTCTTACAGTGGAGAGAACCTCAGAAAAAGCCACATCAGACTCCCAAATGCAGCACAATTCGGGAAGGAAGAGAAGCGTGGAAGAGCTTTTTATTTTATATTCATCTTATTGACAAATTATTTTGGCCCTAGGTGTTAGAGTTGCCTCTCACATGACTTCCCTCCCTCCCATATTTTATTTTCCTGTCTAAATCCCTCCTATATGCCCACCCCTGTCACTTCCCTCTGACCCATCCCCTCCAACCCTCTCTCCCTTGCCCTTCCTGAAGCCCCCTGCCTCTTTCCTCCCTCTCCCATCTCCCCATCCCACTTTCTGTCCCTTTAGATGAGGTCACCCTGACTGAATGAAGGACACGAGGCTCAGAAGAGGTCAGACATTAGCACTGCTATAACTGCAGTGCTACTGAAACTGGGCAAATCCATCCATCACTGGCTCCACTACTCCATTAGGCCTCACATGAAATATGCCCTGCTCTGAATCGCACAGCCATACATCTCCCGGTCTAGACACCTTCCTGTTGTGTGAAGATCAATGCCGCTCGGTCATGCATCATGTGTCATCCAGTAGCCCTCACTCTAATAACCGTGTCTATTCTCTAGTCTGCAGTATAAATTATGGCACTGGGAAAGTACTATATTATTCAACAACCTTGGTCACTAATGGATTATTGGGTTTATTGGTTGATAATGTGAGCTGCCTTTCTTTCTTTCCATTTTCTTCTTTTTCCTATTTTTGGCTGAATCTCACTTTTATTTATTTATTTCTCTCTATTTTTATTTTGTTTGGTTCAGGTTTGAGTGATGGCTGCTTTAGACGTCTGTCAACACACTCCTATATCAAACTCCCAAAATGATGATGCTCTAAAATAAGCCCAATTAGAAAGAATTCTCTATGGCCACCTATTAGATAATGGACGGATTCCACTGGCAGCTGTTTACCCTTTTATTTCCTGAGGCTTCTACTATGGTACCTTTCAAATAAAGGGTAGTTTTGGAGAACCAAGGGCAGCCTGGGCCCTCAGGAGCTCCTCCCTAGAATCTCACAGGCTCAGCCTCACGGAATCCCCTCTGCAGGTCTTGTCTTTCTACTCCTCTCTGAACAGTTATATTTACTTCTGCCAGATGTTAGTAACTACTACTGTGTCGCTGACTCTGTTTTCCCTCTCTGTAAAATGGGTGAGAGAGGTAGGGCCCAAGTTTTTAGAAAGGAGAGAAAAACTATGAGAGTAAAGAATTCAGAAAGTAAAAGCTATTTAGTTTTTAAAAAAAAAAAAACTCTAGGAGACACTATTATTTTCAGCTATCTATTCAATATTTTGTTTTGTTTTGTTTCATATGAGGTCTCACTAATGTTTCCCAGCCTCATTTTGCTTTTTTTAATTCAGAAATTTATTTGTTGAACAATCAAACAAGCATCTAATGAAATAATATAATATATATAATATAATATGTATATGTATACTATATAAATATATATACTGTATATATATAATATAATAGATACATAAATTCTGAAAATGAGATTTACCCAAGATCCTCCCCCCAGTTGCCCACCCTTATCCCTCCCCCACTTCCTTCCCAATACATTTCTACCAATGCCTTAGGTTGTATGACATTACACCTTATCCAGATTTACAACGTGATAATAGACCTCCTTTCTCAATGGCCAGGGTCTAGATCCAGCCTCCACAGATGAGTGAAGACATTCGACCCTTGGTTTTTTGGGTTATGCTGATTTCACTCAGCATAATTTCATGATTTCAAGTGGCTCCTCCTGCCTCAGCCGCTAGAGTACCTGGGACTACAGTCATGGGCCACAGAGCCTGGCTCACCCAACTTTTTTTTTATGCAACACAGTTTTACATAGTTTTTGAAAGCATTAAAAATTTTATATTAAGAGGCTAGAGCAGTGGCTCAGCAGTTATAGCACTTTCCTCGCAAGTGCGTGGACACAAGTTCGAACCCAGCACCACATACACAACGAAGTGTCAGAGCAACAAAAGCCACAAGAAAACTAAATAAAATTGATTCTCTCTCTCTCTCTCTCTCTCTGTCCCTCTCTTTTAAAAAATTTATATTACACAGCAATATCTATGTTCAGAGCAGCTCAATTTACTATTGCTAGGCTATGGAAACAACCCAGATGTCCCTCACTGGATGAATGGATCCAAAAACTGTGGTACATTTATACCATGGAATTTTACGCAGCAACTAGAAACAATGATATTGCAGCCTTTGAAGGTAAATGGATGGCTATGGAAGAAATTATGCTGAGTAAAATCAGCTTAACCCAGAGAACTAATGATCAATTGTTCCACTCATCTGTGGAGGTTGGGACTAGACCCTGGCCAGTGAGAAAGTTGGTCTATTATCATGTGTTAAATCCAGAAAAGGTGTAATGTTATACAACATAATCCTTTTTTAGAGATATTGTGGGAAGAGGAAGGGAGGGATAAAGGTGGGTAATTGGGGGGGCACTCCTGGGGGTAATTGTAATATCCAGAATCTATACACATTTGATATTATTTTGTTAAAAACTTGTATGGTTGTTCAAAAATTTTAAAAATCATATTAAAATTATCATGTTTTATGAGGACATAGATTTAAATCCTACGGTAGGCTCGACTTCCCTAAGAAAGAATTCTCTGTCACCAGAATTTAAATGGGATGACGATATGGAAAGGGTAGCGTCACTCAAACAGCTCAGGAAAGTTAGCCAAGATGACGTTTCAAATCATACCCAGTCCTCAGGCTCCATATTTCTAAGATTTACATGGCAAATAGCACTATTGTGATGACGTACGTCAAGGGAAATAATTTTATCTAATGGTGAGAATTGGGAAGTTGAGGTCAACCGTTGAGGTTATGAATGCTCCTTTTTCCCGTTACTTCCTACCTGGTCATAAGAAAGCCAGTACTGTAACTGTTCTTCTCTAGTCATCTCTCTGTGTTTTGCTTACTTGTGATGAGTTCAGCGACGGTGCCGAGCAGTCATGGATCCCCTGAAAGGAGAAGCAGCAACAGGAGCTAAACACTAAGAAAAGATCTTCATCTGATCCCTAAGACTTGAAAAATCTAGGCATTGATTTCTGAAATTCGTCTAAGGCCTAAAATCCACACGCAAAACCTTTTGCATGACTTCAGGATTTTCTATCATCACCTCAATCCTCCTGTCGGGGGACTGACTTGCTCTGTACACGGAAGCCTGTGAAGGCTCCGCTACCGTTTAGGTCTGAGGGCTTGGGTGTCTTTTGATCTTTTTGTTGTTGGTTTTTTTTTTTTTTTTTTTGCTTTTAAATATTAGACTTTTTTTTAAAAGAGCAGTTCTAGGTTTGCAGAAAATCTGAGCAGAAGGTGCAGAGAATGCCCATATGTCCCTCATACACCCCAAACTCAGCTTCTATATTTAAAACGTCTTCGTTAGTGTGGTTGGTACATTTATTACAACTGATGAGCCAATATTGACATGATTTTATTAAGCAAAGCAAGTGTTTACATTAGGTTTCACTCCTTATTGTACTTTCTATGAATTTTGATAAGTGTGTAATAATATGTATTCACAGTTATAGGTTTAGGACTTCAGTGCCCTAAAATCCCATGCTCTGTCTAGACTTCTCTCCTTCATTCCAAACTTCTTGAACCACTGATGATTTACTGTCTTTATAGTAGTATCCCCTCCCCCCACCACATAATATTATTTTCCCCAGAATGTCATTTTCTAGAATGTTATAACAGATAGCCTTCTTTTTCCAGCTTCAAAAAGGTTTTTTTTCCACTTAGCAATATATATTTGTTTCTATGTCTTTTCATAGCTTGACAACTGATTTCTTCTTTGAATAATATTCCAATGTCACCTACTGAATAGTATTTTGGTTACTTCCAAGTTTTGTCAACTATGAATAAAGCTGCTCTAATCATCCGTGTGGGCATGAGTTTGCAGATCAGTTGCGTAAATACCAAGGAGCATGATGGCTGGATGATATAGTAAGAGTACATTGAGTTCGTAAGAAACTGCCAAGCTGTCTTCCAAAGTGGTTGTATCATTCTGCATTCTTACCAGCAATGAGTGAGAGCTTCCATTGCTCCTAGTCCTTGCCAGAATTTGACGCTGTCAGTGTTTTGGGTTTCACCTGCAGTTCCCCTGACATGTGGTCCCGAGCACCTTTTCAAATGCATGCTGCCTTCGGTGTTTGTCTTTTTATTATCAATGTCCATGTTGCTGACCATTTCATCAGGCCCAAGACTCCTGATATCTCCAGTAAGCTAGTAAATGAACCTGCCCTGGACAAGGGTGGTCTTCCCTAGAGAGGAATCCAAAATTCAAATTAAGAAGCCTACTTAAACTGCAGATGTATCTGCTAGAGTTGGGTTTCAGGTTCTTATTTGTTGTAAAGTCCACTCACTTTACTCTTCAACATGGGCTTTTCCAGAAGCAGGAAGCCCCAGAAAAGAGCATCTTATCTGTCCCTGTTTGCTACTAGCCAACTGCTTTGAGGATGGCAAAGGTGAGAGGGAGCTATGAGAGAGGAAGATGCCTGATGAAGAGTCCGGGGTGTGGGGCTCACAAGGTTGCTGAGAAGGCATGGGAAATGCAAAGGCACCCTTCCAAACAGAGCCTGTGCACGTTGTATGCAATCAGCACTTCTCTTGCATCTCAGAATGACGAACCTTTAAGGGCTTTGCCTGAGAGACTCTGTGGTGAGTTAAGAGAGTTAACCAAGCAAGAACATGACATCGTCCCTAGCTTCTGCTCCCAAGAACTGCTGCTCAGATGCAATCTACGCCTGTCTCCTTGGCCCATCCCTGGAGCCACAGGGTACACACACACATACTCTCTCCTCCCACCCCTAATCAGCCTTAAGGTGATGGTACAAACACATCTCCTTGCCCAAGAAAACATCAGTGGGTGCTGTCTCTCTGCCCAGGTCTGAAAGCATCAGCTGAGGGCTCCTGGGATCAGGAAGTCAATCTGCTGGGCTGGTCCAGGGGCAGATCACAGCACCCAGGGATGCTGACTTCACAGGCATCAGCTCCCTGTTGGTATCTGCTGTCTCCTGAGCAGCTCAAACTAACCGATTGAACATGACAATAGCGTGCTTACCAATTTCCCCTATCTGTAGTTAGGATTTCATGGTGGATCACAGTCCAGTGGCAGAAGCCTCTGTGGTTGCAGAGTGCAACAGCGACCTGAGACTCTGTGTTCCAGCGACCCTGTGCATACATTCCAGGGGCTGGCCATGTCTTTTTGGACCTTCTGTGTCTTAGCTTTCCCTCCTGTAAAAAAACAAGAAAGCTGCATCACCTAATTCCCCTCCCACCCCACCCCCTACCTGAACAGAACATATCATACTGTTTGTGCTTCTTGGAGGTGACAAACAATGTCAGTGGAAACTGCTTCCTATAGGGGAGAAATTTCTGTTTACATAATGTGATGCCCACCCCCTGTGGAAATGCTGGCTGCCCTGTGGCCTGGCTGGGTTATCAGGAGAATGTCACCAGCCATGGCTCCCGTCCTCTGCCAAGGGAACAGATTTGCTGCCTGCTCTGAGGACAAATCCTTTAGCAGGGGTAAGCCCTGGCATGGGTTCTCTCAGAAAAAGAAAGAAAAAGCCTGGCCCTAAGTCAGTGCCTGGGAAATTATAGCAAAAACAACCTTGATACAGGCTTTGAAGTGCTGGGCCAATGTGAAGCCATAACATTCTCCCTCTCTGCTCCAGAGGATTCCATGTGAATAGAATCATGTTCTAGAAAAAGGAAATGTAGAGGAGGAATCTGTGATAAAATTTCCCCAATGCACCTAAGCCACAATATGGATCACACATCTAAGCTGAAATGGGTTTGCTGTTGGGGGATTCTCTGGAAACCAGGGCCAAACAGAGAGAACCAGGGTCCCATCCACATGCTCACTCTACTTGATCTCAGGATGACCAGAGCTATAATTTCCCCTCTCAGAAAATCTTAATGATTAAGGCCACCAGGGGTCTGCACACCAGCTGAGAATTCCTTGTCAGCTACTGTGTCAAGCAGACAGACAGCATTTCAACAGCAAGGATCCAGGCAGTTGGCTGCAGGGACCCCTGTCTGCTCCTCCAAAACACTGCCTCTGCCCACCTCTGATGCCCCTGATCAGATAGAAGCCCACTGTTTGACTCCATGTCCCCTCCAGGTCATTCATCTTCTCTCCTCAGCATCCTTTCCCCCAACTCTACCACTCAGATGCATCAATGACTGAAACACACACACACACACACACACACACACACGTGTGCACACACACACAAACTGACCTTGGAAGAAAGACAGATGAAGCTTTAGGAAAACAAGGACTGGTTTCCACTGAACCGCAACGAGCAAACCCATTTCATGCCTAGATGCCTGTCCATAGTGTGACTTAGGTGCACCAGGGACACTTTCTCACAAATTTTCCTGTTTCTGTTTTTTTCTAGACCACGTTAGAAATGTTTCACTCTACTCAGAAATAAGCTAGAATGACTTTGTTAGGATCAAACCAAATTTCCTAGCAAGGAGGTAGGCCAGAGGAGGAAGAGCAGAACACGGACAGGCTGAAATCCCGGGAGGCAGGGAGCACTACGGTAGGGTGTGTTTTTTTATCATATTTCCAAAGGAAGGAAAGAAACTTGTCGATGAAATGAGCTGCTTAGCTTCAACCTGACAGTTTGTACTTCTTACCTTGACCATGTGGTCCAGCAGCTGCACCTTAGTCCCGCAACATGGCACGCATGATGCATGAGATGAGCGGACTAACTGTGTTGGAAGCAAAGAAAAATCACCTACCTCTGCTCCTTTGGCCTAGATCCAGAGCATGTTTTTCAGGTCCTGTGCACATTTTGAGTTTATGTCTACATCACAAAAACTGAGCAAATTATTCACTGTGCACACTGGGTTCAAAACACTGACTCCAAATGTTCCTGGTTTAGTTCTGGGTCAGATCAGCTTTCCTTCAACTGGACTTCCTTTCCCCTACAGATTATCTTACCAAAACATATTCTGGTGGTATTTCTTCCACCAGACTGAGCGTCCCATAAAATGAGTCAAGTCACTGGACAGACAAGTGGAGCAGTGGGTTTCCATCTCCCAAACAGTGCAATTGGTTTTGCTGGATTACACCAACACTACAGGAGTAAATAAATAAATACAAATACCTAATATTTGGGGAGGTCTTAAGCCTTCATGATTTTCTAAAGGGGTCCACAAAGCTATGTCTCATAAGAAAGGCAAGTATTGGGGAGATAAAAGAAACTTCCACAGCAACCTCAAGTTTAGAAAATGAGGTAGGAATTTGAACTTGAAATGCAGTGGTAAATGCTTTACAGTCAAACATTTAACTCTTATCCATTCCTGTTCAGTTTCCACAATTGTGCAATAAGGCTAATAATGATCAAAACTATATGTGGATCCTGCATCATCATTAATAGCACCATTATCAATTATATGACACATGCAAATAAAAGGAAAGAACGGTCATCATTGAGATTTGAAAGGAAATGGGGCCAAAGATAGGATCTGTTCTCCGAGTTTAGACTTGCCCCTGGGACATCCTAATGTCTTGGAAATAAATCTCAGAACTGGAGAAAAGAACACTTCATAAAGAATGTTGGTAAAGGACTGCAATTTTTAAATTCACACAAATTAGACCAAAAAATGGTGAAAAAAAGACATGAAAATGCAGAGGATCCCCCTTAGTTGATTCTGCCAGAATTGCTATTATGTATTCACCCAACTGGAGTTCCTTCTAGCACACTGCCACTGAGCATATGGCTACCGTGGGCAGTTTTTCATTATCCCAGAGTGTGTCTGCAGTCCCATGTCGGCAAACTCCATCTGTATCTCTGTCAATGGAAGAAATTTCCATCAGGAAATATCAGCAGGCATCAGGGAAAGACCTTTCCAATTTACTGAGATCGAAGGAAGTAACTGCAGGGTTCCCCTCTCCTGCCTCCCTTTTCCCCAACTCCAGCCAAAATATGTCTTGTTTTCTTTCCCAGAGATTATCCCATCACCCACCCCTGCCTGCTCAGGGGGACTCTCTGGATGGTCCCTGGCACGTGGTGCTGCACAGGATGAGCAAGCTGCATTCAGGTCACTGAGCCCTTTCAATTCCCCAGTTAACAGGAGAACAGAGAACAGGTGAAAATGGGCCTCCCCCTTCTCTTTGATGCTATACCAAGAGAAAGGAAAGAGAAGCCGACCTGTGTGCTCTGCTGTTGCTGCGGTTGTTATTTTAATCCCTTCATTCTGCAAGGAGCCCATCAGGGACACAACTGCAGGCCAGATTTAATATCAAAAGCCAATCAGCGTGCCTCTGTGGGTAGAGCAGGTGCACTTGCTGGGGTGGGAGGCAGCAACTGGGCAGGTGGGGAGAGGGAAGCCTACAGGAGTAGTTGGATGTGGCCACATGGTCATTAAAACACACACACACACATGCACACACTTGGACTCCCTTCTGTGTCTCTTACAGTTTGAGCATTAATATCTTGGCTGCGTATTGAATGGTGACTCTTACTTTTGCACTGTTTCTCCTAAATTTTTCACTATAGACTTAAATAACCATCATCTTAACATATTATGTTAAAGTTGCATATTAAATATGTGCTACTTTCAGAAAATAGATTCAGGGTGTAGAACTGCCCACATCCTGGTTCCCTTTATTTCCTGTACACTGAGGAAGGCAGAGCAATGGCAGAGATAAATGGATTGTATATTGACTTTTGGGGGAAGATTTCTCTGTAAACACATATGTCAAATTATATGATGTGTTTATTTTTAAGCTGACTTACATGCAGATTTCTATGAAGGATCCACCTCAGACCCCAATTAACCATGTCAACTTTATAGCTCTCCATCTACCTGAGAAGAATACTGTGGGAAACCCCACACCATTTCAAAAACCCCATTAATAACAGAGGCCTCGTTTGAGTGGTATTTGCAAAGAGAGTCTCATTGATTAAAGAGCCTCCAACCAATTATCTTTGGACTTCATAGAACCTGTAAGTTAGTAAAAATTAATTGCCATTCTCCCTGAGTCTGATACAAAGGAAAGAAAAATACTTAGAGTTGAATTTTATAAGGGCATCTATTGGAAAAATAGGGAGTCCTGAAACAATGTTATGGAGTCGATGACAATATGTATTTATGTGTATACACCTATAAATCTCCACCAGCAAAGGATGCAATGAGTCTAAACCTTTACCACAGATGCCTAAGTCTTTATCATGCATTAGACATTGGCAATATAACTAAATATCTTGACTCTATATTCTTACCTCCTGTTTGGTATTAAAGGCCACAGACTAAAATATTGACTCACCTTCATTTTGACCCAAAGCTTAACCTATCTTTTCTGTCCAGCTCCCATGTACTTTTAGCAAAGTAATATAAAATGGCCAGCAAAGTCTGATCTATTTTTACAGCTAACTATCCATCTACATTACCTATACCATTGAAATGATGAATACAAATGCAGTTCCATTTTTATTTGTTCAGACTCTACCCCCTTTTAAGGTCCTGCTCTCTCGTTTTGGAAATAGCTTCTTCCTCTGAACAACATAGTGTCCACTGTCTACATCTCTCGTTACGCTCATCTCTTTCTATCTCCTAATACATGACTCATACTCTTATCTCATATCTGTTAGCAAAATATTTCATTTCTTGAGGATAAAACCCATAGCTGCTTCTCTGTTCTGCTTCCACAGCACCTAATTGGTTGAATAAGTGAATGAATAAATTACTTTTAATTATGCTAAATAAATACGAAGTATTGTTTATAGTGTAGAAAAATGCATGCGCTATTCACACAGGTAGATGTGAGATGATGGTGTGGTAGAGAATCTGACCTGGATGTGTGTGGAAAAACCAGGTAATTAGAAGCTCAAAGAGAACAAGCCACAAAATTCCAAGCTTTCTTCTCTCTGCAGCTTCCCCTTCTCCTGAAATTACTTCTTGCCACAATGATATAGGACTCACACTGTTCATTGGTATACACAATCCATCTTCAGGAGCTCACAGTCACAGGAAGAAGGGGAGAGCAGGAGAAATTCCTAAGCACATTTCACCATTGGTTTTGATTCCCAGCCAAGGCCGTCCACCTGCAGAAATCCCCCAACTATCACATTTCTGCCGCTCAGGCCGATAACGAAGATAATTGTTTCATCCACTTTGTCAAAGCTGAAATGAAAAGAGGGCAAAGCAAAATGATGCCATCGTAAATCACGGGGCCGAGACAGCAAAAGAGGGACAAGATAGCGACTTCATTAAGGGTTATGTATTGTGCCATTAAGTTGGCAGGGGGGTCACCTTTCATGTCACACCCGGCCTCTGTGATACATTACCAGCTCTTCTTTCCAATAAAATTAAACGGAGATGTAAAACTGATTAGGGCTATGTTTGCTTCAGCCCGTGGCAAAGGGAATGGTACAGGGAATAATTGATATAAGATTGCAACTGATGCATAATGGCAGCAATTTCTCTTCCTGGTCATTTCATTGCTGACCTTGCCCATTGAAATAAGCCCAGCTGCCTTGGAGAAAGACCATTCATTCTCCGTAACCCCCACCCTCCATGGCAGCTTCCATTCCCCCGTCCGCTGGCCCTCACCAAAGCAACATGGCTGGAAATACCGCACACTGCAGTCTGGAGGGAGCAGCTGCTCCACTTGGATATGCCTTCTAGACTCTTGATCCACTATTAACATCTGTCTGACCCCAGCTCCCCAACTGGAGGCTGCAGACAATGGGACACTTCACTAGAATTTAGACCCCACCATGCTGAAAGTCAGTGTCAGCCTCCATGTCTGAGCCTCTGTTCCACAACATCAGGGCCTCTCTGGAGTCTCAGTCATCGCTGAAGTCTGGAAGCTGCTATAAGCAGAAAAGGGACTGGCTTTATCTTCACAATAATAACCTGTGTCTTGCAATGCTTTTTGAACTCAATAATTGGGGCAGTCTTCATGATCCATATTTTATCTATCATTCAATCAAAAAATATCTATGAAGTGTCTATCGCGCATTAAGCACGGTGCTGAATACTGAGGATGGATGGGTAAGCCCTGACTGTGGAGCTCACAGTTGAGTGATATTTTCCACTGAGGTATCAGTAACTCTTCTCTGTTTGTTTATTATGCATCAAACACCGTTCTGTGTGATGTAAGTATATTAACTCATTTAATCTCTGTGACACCAAGAGTGATTATTAATATTATCCCCATTTTACAGATGAAGAAACAAGGGAAGGCAGAGACTAACTACCTTGCTGAGAGACACATGGGCACTAAAGAGTTGAACCTATATTTCAGATGCCATAAACCGAAGCGAGGATCTCAGCCTGAAGGAAACTGTTATTAACATTTTTTTTTCTTAATCCCCTCCGCACCCTGGTCACACTGCTAATATTTTTTGCCAACGATGCAATGAGAAATGGTATATTTATTAAGTAGAATTCACACTAAATTTATATGTTTTCTTATGGGTAGGAACTGCCAATAAAAAAAATGTCACATATGTCCCAGTTAATAAACACTGAATGGCACATGATAGAAAACCCTGCGGTGCATTTTGTCTCTTTATTTTACTCTAGGAATGAAGTTGGTGTTTTTATGTGGTGTATAGGAAAATGAGAAATACTTATATATTTATCCCCAAAACATTTTATCTTACTTTATTTTGGTATTAGGATCAAGACAAAATGAAGCGGGAAAAAAAAATCTGGGAAGCAGGGCTTCGGCGTAACTTCTGTCATGGCTTTTGTGAGTCCCCTAAGACTGGCCAGGACTCCATGTTCTCACCCTGATAGAAGAGGAATACACTGAGTTACTCGAGGATACTCTTGCCTTTGTCTTCAGGCACATAAATGTGACCTCCTGTTTGCTGTGACCTCTACAGCAGTGAAGGGAGATGCATTTTTCTCAGACTCATTTCCCGGAAGCTTGCACCCCAGCTCTCTCTGTCTGTCTCTCTGTCCATCTGGCTGGCTGGCTGGCTGGCTGTCCCATCACTTCCTAGGATCTGACAGAGCCCAGGGACCACAGCAGCTCTGGGTGGGAAGACTGTAAATGACAAATAACAGCCCCTCTGTCAAAAAAAAGTGATTAGACCAGAAACAGACTAAGTTAAACCAGACAATCCCACCCACTGCATCTAACCATGACCCTGCTCAACTGCAGAGGCAAAGGCTCTGTTTAAATGAAGACAGGGACTGTGCGCATTTCCCACTTGATGACTCACACAATGTGGAATGAGAGGCCCCAACCACCCTCCCATAACCACCGGGGAAAAACAAACACCAAGCAAGAATCCGCCTGTCATGTTTGGTCTCCTTCTTGCCCTTGCTCCTACCATCTAGACCTTGGGCCCTAGTGCAGGACAGTTCAAGTGGGTCTGGTTGGTGACGCTCAGAATGATGAAAGCAAGAAGCCTTTGCTGCAGGAATGTGATTGCCAGGCTAAGGGATGCCATGGGACCCGAAATTCCCCGGGGGCTTCTATGATTGTTCCCACACAGGCAGATAAGAAGAGAGAACCCTCTTGGCATCAGCTGCAGTAGTAAGTGGCTTTTTCACTGACATGGCACGTACACATAGTGCTTCGCAGCCATACTGACCTGCAACGCTTACAACAGTCAGTGAGGTCAGTGGTGTTCTCCCCACGTTGCAGATAAGTAAACCCAGGCTCGGAGATGGCTTGAGGCCAGAGTGGGCCTGGGGGTGTGATCTGTTCCCAGTGGCAGGAATTCCCCAGCTCCACAGCAGAAAAGGCCAATTTTTCTAAAGGCTTTTTGCACAGTAGAACCACCTTGGCCTACTCAGGACTACTTCCAACCAAGTGGTCGAGGAAGCAGGCAGGAACCTCAGCCCACCTTGGTGCCAGGCTGCCTCTAATGTTCTCAGGCAGCCAAGGCCTCACCTCCCTTCCCTTTGTCTGGCTCACGGAGCCCACCTTGAACTGGAAAATTGAGGCAGTCCAGGAAAATAACACCCATAACAGAAGTTCCTAGGGTCTGCAGGCTATCTGCTCCCTGGAGAAAACAGAATTGGTGGGAGATGCTCATTATTCTGCTCCCAATTAAAGAAATGTCATGCCTTCCTTGAATCTGCTCCCACAGAAAACAGAGTGGGCTCAGGTTTTCTGTCTCACCTTCCCCTAAGCTGAGCTGCTCAGAGGGAGGTGGCCAAACTCCTCTACTTCTCCAAGCCTCATCTCTCTGCTCCAATCCAGCTCGCACCAGTTGAACACAGGTGAACACAGAATTGCCTCATTTCCAAAAGAAAAAAAAAAAAGAAAAGAAAAAAAATCAAGATTTAGGGAAGGAAAGATTTAAAATTGGAGGATTCAGCTCAGCAAAACAGATGGACGCCTCATGGAAAGTGATGTTTTAAAGCTAAACAAACTTTTATTATTCAGTCAATAAATAAAAGCTTTAATTCAGAAATACCATGCAGGGAGATGTAAACATGAATTTTAGAAAAATGTCTCTCTTCTCTTAAAGAGCCCTGTGATGCATCCCTTGATCCCTCGCAAGGGAAGATCACCGAACACAGATCACAAACAGGCACTTGCCCTCCACCTTTGCCAAGAGACCTGGAACCAGAGAGAATGTGTAAAATGCAACCAGTGTCCTCATGAGGCCCCTTTCACTAGTACTGCCTGAGCCCACATGGTACCTAATCCCTACATGAGTACCTTCACCTATGTCCTTAATTAAAAAAAAAAAAAATGTTCTGGCCCTCCCCATCTGCCTCCCATGTCAACACCAGGCTGAGAAAAGATCAACTTGTATAGAGTTGCTTTTCATCTTCATTCCCAGCAAGATTCTCCCTTAAATGTCCCTCACCTCTTTCCTGGAATTGTCATTGAAGGGAAATTCCCAGACTCATGTAACTACCCACAGCTCATTCATCCAGCAAATATGCACTGAGAAACTACTACGTGCAAAACTACAGAGCTAGCTTCTTCTCACGAATTAAGTTTCCAGCTGGGCACAGTGCCACAGGCCGGGTAACTCAGGAGGCTGAGGCAGGAGGATCACAAGTTCAAAGCCAGTCTCGGCAACTTAACAACGCCCTAAGCAACTTAGTGAGACCCTGTCTCAAATAAAATATATAAAGGGCTGGGGATGTGGCTCAATGGTTAAGCACTCCTAGGTTCAATCCTGGTAGAGAGAGAGAGAGAGAGAGAAGAATTAATTATCATGGAGACTCCCCACACGCCCAGCACCAAATAGCTCTTTGGGTCAAACTGACCCAGGCTCTTTCCCTGGCTCATTATCTGTATAATCACAGGTGGTTTCTAACTCTTTTGAAGGCTTTTAATTTTCTTGCCTCTAACAAAACAGAGCACTGGTGAAATTACATAGCATAGTAAATATGGAAACACAAAGTGAATGTGAAAAATCAAAAAGTCACCATTAGTAAGCTCAGTGGCTGAAAATTTCTCATCTGAACTAGCTCAGCCTGCTATATATAGGTCTCTTTCACTCCAACATCACCCTTCCATGCTTCCTGTGCTTCCTTCTTCATGCTTGAAGTCCAAACATGAATGCCATCTTCCCCGTTAAGACATTCTGAAGTTTTCACAGCCCCAGTGTGTACTTCTGTTTTTCAATTATAGCATCTAAAGTATTGCATTCATTCATTTACTCAGCAAATGTTTACTGAGTGACTAACAGGTGCCCACTCCTGTTTTAGGACCTTGAGGGTACAGACATATCAGTGGCACGTAGACAATGGGTTGTTTGTGTATCATTCTCCAATCCCATAACTCCCACACCACGAGAGAGCGGGGTTCTTATTGCATCTGCCCCGTTAAGCGGCTCAGCCAAGGTGCTCCAAGAATGGGAATCAAGTGGACCTGACAGCCATGCCTGTGGTCACTAAGTCTACAAGAGTGACTGTCCAGCGTCCTCTTCAAAATGTGGCTTAGGAACCCGCAGCAGGCTGGAAAAATCTTGCAATTCCTTTCATAAACTTTCAGTAACATCACCCCAACCTTAGGCTCCATCCCCCGCTTCCCCACTCCCTCTCTCTTACCTGGATCTGCCACTAAGTATGGAAGGCGATGAGGGAAAAGCAGAGGAGAGAAGACGTGGTTTCGTGGCAGAAGTTAATAAAATTTTCCAAGTTGAAAATCTGATAAACTGCTAAATGCCTGTGGAGTCCGACAGAAACTTTCAGTAAAGGCCGGGTATGCACACTTGGGGCCCTGGGTCCATCCCAACCACCTGGATAAAGCCCACGGACAGGCCCTTGGGAGCAACTGCAGCTCCAGACTTTTCCAGGAAGATATTAGCAAGGATTTATGTCTCTGCTTAAGCCCCCTCTCACCTTCTAGCATTTGGAAAAGACGTCATAAGAGCCAGCCTGGGCCATGGGGGAATAGCAGCCAAAGTAGGGGACAGACAAAGAGAGCCCATTGACAGGTGACCAGCCTTCTCCCTGAAGGATTTCCTCCACTCACAATGCTCTGCCATTTAAGGCAGAGCCAGGAACAAAAGACAGCACTTTGGATAAAATGTTACAGTCTCCAAATCACATTAGCTGGTAACATTGTTTCAGGCTTACTATAGCTGCAGTATTCTTCTTTAGCTGAATAACAACTGATAATAAATTGGAGAGAGCCAAAGAAGAAGGAGAAGGAGAAGTGGAGGGAAAACAAAAACCAGTGATCCCCTTCTCCCATGCCCCTGAGCAGCTCAACCTCTCCCACAGAAGTGTCTTAGAAAGGCAGCCATCTAGAGTGGCATTTGATACCCCTTCTGATTGGAAAAAGTGATGGGTACAAGGAGCTCTGTAAACATTCTTTCTAAAAGTAGCACTTTGGACTTGGAGATTCTTACCAAGCAATTGAGTCTTTTCACCTAGCCTAGTGCCTAGCACAACACAAGCACTTCCCACAGTTCTGATGCATAAATAAATGAATGAAGGAAAGAAAGAAATCAGAGGGAAAGATATTTCTGTTTAAAAATAATAATAAAGGCTTAGCAGAGAGAGGAGACAGGGAGATAAGGGCCAGAGGAGCTGGAACAGAAGGGCTGGTACATCACAGTCACTTCTTCATTTGCAAGACGGAGGAGAGCCACGGAGACTACCTGCCAAGGACTGTCCTCAGGGAGCACAGATCCACAAGTAGGGGGACAACACTTGCACCAAATAGGGTGAACAAAAACAGTCATAGTTACGAAGGCCACACAGACAAGGTGCTGACCACAGAACCGCAGTTACAAAGAGCTCAGGAAAGAACACCGGTGTCAACAGGAAAATTCCTCCAAATTGCGAACGCAGTTTAATTCTGGACTGGAGCAACAGGCGCAGAGGCCCAAGGAAGCCTTCTCTTGCAGGCTGCAGCAGGACGGCAGGAACCTCTGGCTTCCTAATCTCCCTCTCCCTACCCCTCCTCTTGCCAGCCCCGCTGACTCAGGGAGTCGGCCACTGATAGTGGAGGGATTTTTCTTAATGTCTTTATATAGATGAGTTAATGTAAAGGCTTTCCAACATAAGCATGTTTTTTCTGTTCCTTCTCTCTGACCTTGGCATTTTCTTTCTCCATTCCTGGCTCAGCGCTGTCCCGTGGCCAGGTCTGCCTCTCATTTGTCAATGTTATTATTGAATTTTCAAATGCCAGTAGTACACATAAATCAATGGCTTTCTTCTCCCTACTGGCATATCCCTGCCACATGTGGTCATTCATTTTTTTAATAAGTCCTCCTCTCCTTTCACCCATTTATAAAAATGCATCTTGCTCCCCCACCACCGTCCATCACTCGGTGAGCCTGGCTATTTGTTGCCCCTCAGTACTTATTCATCAAGGTTTTCAAAAGCAAAATCACTCTTCGCCTCCTGCTCTTATTGTGCCATCAATCTTGACCAGGGGATCAATAAACTCCGCTTTTGCAATTTCCCCCCACCCTCCTGAGCTGACTCTCTCCAAAGTGCAGTCTTTTTATTTACATTTTTAACTGATCATCAGCAGAGGGGCTACGGTGGTGTCAGGGAACCAAAGGGCTTTCATTTGCTCCCGAGGCAGCAATAACCATCCATGCATCGGTCATTTAACACGGTAACCCAGTGAAATTGATACTCGACTCTTCCCTGCCCAGGGTCCGCTCAAGTAAATCATAACCCAGGGAAACAAAACCCGGCCTGAGCAGCGTGTCTTGCAGGCAGGTGGGCTAGGAGAGGGGCCCAGTGACTCACCCAGCCCAAGTCTTGGGGAAGAGGTATCAGCAGTTTGCAGGAATTTCTTTGCATTGTTATGTATCAGGGATAATTAAAATGAAAGAGTACAAAGTATTGAGAAAAGAAAAGAAGGCTGAATTTTAAATGGGCAGGCAGATAAGACCAGGCTGGCAAATGGGCCTGGAATTGACCAGCCATTAAATCTCCTTGAGGCTTGCAGATACATCAAGTTCATGGGACTCTTGCTTGCTGTTGGTGCAAGAGAGAGGCGGAGCGCAGCCAGAATCGCAAAGTTCCACCAAGGCAAGGGAGTCCCTGTGAAGTTAGAATTTTTTAGCCCTTTCATAGAGTACTTCTTCAAAGCCAAACTAAAACACTGCTTAGATAATATGAATTTGGAAACCCAGTGTCCAGTGAAGATTAAAGCATGCTGGCATATTGTCCACTTCATTTGATTTTTCCATACTACTGAAAATATAGAACTACTTCGGGGCTTCGAAGTAGCTTGGCTGCTTAACCTGGTCACCAGACATACAGTGTAATCACTGTGACGCTTTAGTGGTCCCCTCCCTCCGCTACTAGTTTTCTCAGCCTTATGAAGAATCACACAGGCTAAGGAAGTTAGGGGGAAAGAGTCATGTTTTTGCTTATGTCCTCTGCTTCCAGTGCTTCATATACAACTAACACGTCGACCCTTGCAACAGTGTTCCAGGTAAGTTCTGTGTCCATGTTTCAAGGATGGGTAAATTGTCATATAGAGATTAAGCTGTTTGTTCGCACTGTAAAATCTGAACACAGTCCTCTGAGTCCACACCCAGGCTTTTCTAGCACCTTCCCTTAGCTCTAGTCCTCAGGAGTCATTTGACTTCAGCTCCAGGAGACCCCACTGGGGCTCCATGGGAAAAGTTTGCATCTAGTCTAAGAGAACAGACTCCTTTTCCACCCCCAGGGTCACCAAGCTTCTGTCTGTCATGGATTTAGAGACAAACTAAGTTCAAGGTCTTGCAGGCAAGACAGACCCAGGGGTCTATCACTGAGAACCCAGCAGGGTTGGAGGAAAGAGAGAAACACTACATGAGGGGACATCCACAGCCAACTCAGGCCCAAAGGGCCATTGCTCTTAAGAAAGATTTTTCCCCTCTCCAAGCCTCCATTTCTGAACTTTAAAGTGAAGGAGTTGACACTAGAATGTCTAAGATCTCCCCTGGATGTGCAGTCTCCACAATACGTCCAGTGTTTTCATAGGCTCTTTGAGTCAAGTCTGTAGCAGTAGCGAGGCCGATACTCTGCACTGACTGGAGTGTGACACCACTGGAAATGAAGTCCTAACTGTCCCCAACCCTGCCAGGCCTGAGAGAGTCCGAATTTCAGTGGGCATTTGGCAAATATGATTTTCTCTATTATCTTCTCAAACATGTTAGGGGAGTAATTGAATTTGATTAAGACATTGATTTGGGGACATTAGAAATTTGGATTTCATGAAGAAATAAAATTGCAAAACAAAAATATGAAATAAATAAAATCTTTCCAGTCTTACAGGGTATCGTCAACTTCTATTTCACCAAACAAGAACATTTAAAATATAATGACCTACTGTCACCATTATATCAAAAAGGACGTTTTAATTCCCTAAAATTTATAAAGGAGGTAATTACTAGGGACAGGCACCAATTCATAGACTCCTGTTTAGAATCATTGGAACAACTTGCTCACCTATCAAACTAAAAAAGGTGTAGAGTCTCCAGAACGAGAGGGTAACCATGCGCACGGGTGGCTCACAGTTTAGTACCTGAACATTTGCACATTTTCCTATGGGTCTTTTTTTTTATTGTCAAGCACATAGTCTGCTACTTCAATGAGACTGTACACTCCTTAAATACTGGGTCTATGTCCTACTTTGAGGTTTTCATTGTAAGTAGAATGAATCTTGTCATATGGTTGTGCCTATTTTAAATAGATGAGAGTGATCCAATTTGTGTGGCTAAACTGAACCAACAGTAAGAGTTAGGGGTGAGGTGGAAGTCATTTGTTTGGGGTGGGGGACCAAGTCAGTGGACCTAGGAGGTACACCAACTCAGAGCTCTGGACACAGCTCTTGGTTTGTTTATACAGCCACATCCTGGTACCCACTGGAGCCCACACTGCAGCAAGCCAGACACCTCTGTCAGGGAGCCAAACAACGTAGAGAAAATAAAGGTTCTGTCCAGGGAATTCTAGAAGCATCGCTGCTCATTCCTTACTCACCTCACAAGAATGATGTAACAATACACAGGACCCTCAGTCAATTAAAGTAGGCTCCAAAATGGCTGACCTTCCTGAACACAGCAGAAGATGCTGGCGCATCAGCTACGTGCTCTTATGAGTGGTTCTTAGGAACGGCACTAGCAAACACACACCATCAACCAAGCTGTCAATCTTAAGGTTGCTTCAGTCCCGGGCACCAGGCTTCTGGAACTTCAGCTGTTTTTGCTAGTAGGCCAGAAATCAACTATGAGTGGCTGGTCATTTTTAAAAGCCAGTTCCCTGCAAGGGGAAGAGAGAGGAAGCCAAGGGGCTAAGGGAGGAAGTGCCTGCCAAGATAATAAATACAAACCCAAATCTCCAACATTTTGTGGTTTGACACTTAATTGATTAACTAATTTGAGGCAACAAGATTTAGTGTTCCTGCAGATTAGTGTCGAAGGGGTAATTACAGCCACGGCTCCCATCTCCAAAGAGCGTGGCAGCTGCAGCTCCACTCAGGCCAAACCTGCATTAAAGCCCACATATTACAGCTGATAGATACAAAAGGGTTTCTGGAACACGTCCCCTTTCAGCTTTGCGTGCTGGGATTGCTCTGGAAAGGTCATTTGGTGCCTTATCAGCATAGACAAAATCCCCTGCCTGTAATGTATGTGTTTATTCTCAAATTAAATATATTAATGTATTATTTGTTCTTAAAATGTCATGCAATAGATAGTGAGCTTAGCTCTCCTGGCAGACCTTTGAAGCTTAAAGAGTAATGTAATAATAGTACATTAATCCATAGGCCATTCAGTCATCTCCCTGTGGAGGCCCAGCCTCTGGTACATGCTCTAAAATGCTAGATTTGCAGCAACTGATTGTAGGAGTCCATTTCTTTAACAATGGGAAGCTGATAGGAGGGTCCTGCTGAAGTTAAGGAAAGGTAGGAGCCCTCTGTTATTTGGGGGGAGGGGAATCCTACTATGAGCTTGAAATCAGGCAATGGCTTACAGACCCTGGGTTAAAAATAATTTCAGGGAAATTGGGAGAGTGTGCCTGAAAGCAATAAAACTCTTCCTTTGCCAATCTCCTTTGGCCAAGTTTTTATAGGAAGCGTAACTGAAAGCACTGTTTAGCAGTCCAGGGATCATCCAGAAAGGAACAAATGCAAGTATAGTCAACGCAAGTGGAGCCTGAGGAAGGGGTGTTGCCAGCCCTTCAATGTTGGAAATATTGGTGAGAAAGGAGGTAGAGGAGGAGACCTTTAAATCCAACCATCCATGCATCTGGTCCCCCCAAAAAAATAATACAGTCTGCTTGGGTGTGACTGAAGTGATTTTACTTCCATCCATGGCCAGCACTGCTGTTTGTCTTAGTAATGGCTTTTGTGGTTTCATTGCTGTTTGGGGCCTGGAACTGGATTCAAGTTGCATCCCCAGTTCCGGTATGATCCTAGCCTGGTATCTCTCTTTATGTGTTTATTTCTAACTCTGTCCTAGGACTCCCTGTCCATGCTCCATGAGAGCTCAAGGCTAAATGCTGGTCTACTCTTTCATTCTTCTGGCTTAACTATTGGCCTTGTCCATACCAAGTCGCTGAGCGTCTTAGCTGGGATCCTCTGGAAACTGAGTCTGAGAGGTGCCTGTTAATGAGGAGGTGCTTTCTGGAAATATGTCTATAAGGAAATCAGAAGGCAAAATCGAACAGAAGAAGTTGACCCCAAATTAAGGCCCCAACCAGTCCTAAAACTTGGGATCTTGGACAGTCCTTGAGAGTTGAAACAAACTGAAGCAAGGGGCCCATCCTTTCTGTCCCTGAAATGGTCAATCATTGGTTGTCCCCCTGGAGAAGGCACAATCTCAGGCTGAGCAGTCCCTGGGCTGGGCGATTCTCAGGGACTGCTCAAGTGTGAGCTGTCAGCAGAGAGTGTTCCCAGCAGCTGGGGGGAAATGCATTGGCCCTGAAGAAAGGCTCTGCCGGGGAGAAGCACCCCAGAACTCAGTACATGTAGCAATTCCCTGGGGTCTCCGATGACTCAGCCTTCTCATGAGAAACTAACTGAAGTCCTGTTCCCACCAGCAGTTCCGGCCCTCTGCTGCCCTCTCGTGGCCGTTGAGACAACTGCCCCAACCAGGAAGGCCTGTTTGACCCACATGGGGACAGGCCATTCACTGTCCATATGAACCAAGGTATCATGCAAAGCTCTTCTTAAAAGAAAGTCAGCATTAGAAAAAATGTTGAAATGCCGCAGGCACTGGAGAAAGCCTTCTCTCTGCTTTTTTTTCTGCCACCGAGTCTGACAGGAATCTGAATTCTGCCACTATGCCTTCATTTATTTCAGTCTTTAAAGGCGTTTGGCTCTTTGGGAGGTTCTTGATTAAAATAAAATACCCTTGGGACTGGTGGCAACATCATTTATTATGAAATAATTCCTTAGTAGGATTCGGGGAGAGCAATATCTTTCAGGGAATACAATGTGGGATATGAGAGTCGAGAGGAATCTAATGTAGATGTTCCCACTTCTGTAAGGCTGAGAGCTGCCCGAAGTTGATGGAATGACATTCCTTGCTTTGCGAACTACAGGGAACATCTGTTTTTCATGAGGCAGAGTCTCATGATGGGAAAAACACAAGGTTTGGAGTATACTGGACCCAGCTTCTCGTCCCAGCTCTGCCACTTACTATGTAGTATTGATTGAATCATGTGTCCAAGGCTCAGTTTCTGCATCTGTAAAATGTGATAATCCTACTCGAGTTGTTTGCGAGAGATGAAATTTTATGCACATGCCAAAGCACATGCATCTTGTTACTGTCAAAGACCAATTTTCAGATATTTTCCAGGGAACCCCCAAACACTTTTCCCCATAACATAAGGAAGCAATGACTAAGTATCCCAAAGCTCAACCTGTCACACTGACTGTTCTCTGGATTCATGTAAGGCCCTCCAGCAGGAAAAGGATTTTCTCACGACCGTCACTAAAACACACGACGGATAGGCAGGAATGAAGACAATTGAGTGGAAAGACACAAACTTTACCACGAGCCTTGCTGTCTGTACCTTTGCATATTCATAAAGTTACTCTCAGGGGCAGAAGGAAATGCTATGGGGGTTGGCGGAGTGTTCTACCAGGTTGCTGCAAGACTGGGGAGTGTGTCAGGGGCAGCTGAGCTGGGTGTACTTGTTCTTCCAAAGGCCCTCTCCTGGGCATGTGCTTCATTAATGAAGGGCAACTACAATTTTGTTTTCTAAGGCACAAGAGATCTCGATGCTATAACTGAATCATCAGACTGTTGAAGCATATAGAATGTTTAAATCAATCATTTTCACCCAATAGATGAAATCAGGGATTGAGTAAGGTCCAAAGGAGTGGGCCTCTTCAAGCTCCATCATGCGTGAGAGTTCACAGGATTTGCCAAAACTCACCAAGTTACAGTAGCATAAGACCTCACCAAGTTACAGTAGCATAAGACCTCACCAAGTTACAGTGGCATAAGACCCCACCAAGTTACAGTGGCATAACACCTCACCAAGTTACAGTGGCATAAGGCCTCTAACAGAGAATGGATTTACAAGGAGATGCAACATCTCCCTCAAACATAATCCTCGTAGGAAATTTGCAAATTAATTTTTTAAACTAACCTACAAGCATTGGTAAAATATATACCCACATGTAATATACCACTTCACATGTAATACTTTTTGCCCAACACTTAAGCAGTAGCAACAAATATTAGGAGCACAGGCAAGAATCAGGAGGCAAGGAGGAAATTATCTCAGAAAAACTCAAATTCATGTCACAAAAGCAAGCTTTGAATGCAGTTATCTTCATTATAGATACTAGAGAAGATTGAAAAGTGAAATAAAATTTAAAACAATAATAAAAGTAAAAAAAGGGTATAAGTGTTTTTGAGTGAGTGTGTGTGTGTGTGTGTGTGTGTGTGTGTGTTCAGTTATGGGAACTCAGAAGGCAGAAGAAGCCTTTTAGAGTCGGAACAAGTAGCTTCAAGTGATCCCCAAAGCGTGGCAGCATTATCACCAGGAAAGCAACTGTCATATAATGATTTTGAGACAATATAAGAAACTTTAAACATGTTTAGTGCAGGGCACATTGTTTTTGCAGAAATAAAAGTGAGTAATTTACTTGGAAATTATATTCATGGAGAATGCTTGGTTAGCTTTTTAAATGTAGAAGGAAAAAAACTTCAGTTGTCATAAAAATCTACAAGTATAGAATATGTCATTTCTCAAATATAGGAGAATAGAGTG